>JAKSZP010013193.1:0-247149 GCA_022478985.1 Massospora cicadina
ATTAATAAAAAGTGTTGTCAGGGCAATTGCTCCATATTTTATTATATTTTTGAGTATGTTCAGAGGGATGAAAATCCCCATATTATCCATCTATTGTTCAGTGGGTTCAACCTGTGTGACACATATGGCATATCCCAAAAGTATCTCCCAAAAAATTATAACAGTCTTGCTCTCTACAGGGCTAAGGCTGTAACAGCTCTGTCAGAATTTTAACCAGATGTAATCCTCCAATAATTTAGCGTTATTTAGGATGATATGGTCAATTCCGGTGGAATGGCTTATTGACTGAATTTCGTGTTATTTGATATGATTGCTGGTTAGTTGCTCCCCAATTTGGGTTGAGATGAAATTAGTATTCCACCGAGTTTGGAAATAGGTTTGAGTGGGGCCAATTGCTGGCCCCAGATTAGTATAAGGATCACCGGCAACTAATAGCCAAGGATGATCTAATTAGTATCTTTTTTCACTAGGTGTTCCCAACCTATAGGGGGATATACCGATTTTTATTTAATCACGCCTGAGCTAAGAGCTAAAAAGAAAAAGAGAGAGAGAGAGAGAGAGAGAGAGAGAGAGAGAGAGAGAGAGAGAGAGAGAGAGAGAGAGAGAGAGAGAGAGAGAGAGAGAGTAAGAGAGAGAGAGAGTAGAGCGGAGGGTGTCAAGAATGGGTGGGGGAAAGCTTTGCCAGAGCCAGGTGTCCACTCAAACTGACCTATTAGCCCATGGCGACATGGTAAATACTTTCAGAGACATCTCAAAATGAACCTGAAATTGAGTGACCATAAGGGGAAGCGTCCACAGAGTGGATTCAAAAGTGGCGCGAAAATATGATAATAAATATTCCATATCACTAAGCCAAATGCCAGGACCCTTAATGATTAAGAGCAATTGGGGAGTGAGAGTTTGAACATGAAGTCCTGGACTGGGTGGGCTCTACCCAGGGTTCTGCTCGCAGGAGTTCGCGGACCTTGCTCCAGAAAGGGGCTATGAGGGGGCAAGTAAAGAAGCGGTGGAGGTGGGTGTCTGTCAGCTCTGCACATTGTGGGCAACCCTTGTGCTGGAAGGTGGGACCAGTTTGATCCCATGTCCTGTATGAGCAGTGTAGAACACGCCATAGTGTATTTGACACTTTTGCTGAGAGAACAGGATGGGTAACTTCCTTCTAGAGTGCCTTGAGATCACATTCCACAGTGGGGGGTAAAATTTCCAGGTGACAAGGCCGCATAAGGGGTCTGTCCAAAGGGTGGAGGTTGGAAATAACAATCCTCCCATTGTGAACCAGGGTGTGATTCCGAAGCTGATCCCAGGTCCACTCTTTTTATAAGGGGAAGGCATGGTACACCCGTACTCCTGCCCTCTTAAGTCAAGGAGAGAATGGTTCCAGTAAAAACTTGATGAAGGTTTGAGGCGGTGGCCTGGATGATTTGTTAGCCACTCTCCCACAGCTGTAGGTGAGGTTTGTGGGAGCCCTAGAGAGGCTGCTAAACCCTGGCGTAAGGCTGGAGCCCATTGTGACATTGGAGCCATATCCTAGAAAATGATGGGTTTAAGGAACCCAGTCAGTATTGAAGTGGCATGAAATTCCATTGTCCAAAAGACCTAGGCCCCCTTCACTGCAGGGTCAGGATATTGTGGTCAGAGCTTTGGGTGGGTGGTTGGATCCCCATATCCAACAGCGAAGTATCACATTCAACCTCATGTAGAAACTGTCCGTAAAGGGGCAGACATGAGCGAAAAACCATAGCTTTGATAGAAGAAAAACATTCGCCAACAGGGCGCGTCCCTGGGGGGTGATACGCCAGCAGCTCCGCTAGCTACACGAGAGTTTATTGCATTAACCAAACGGTCCTCATTATCCTTGATTGAAACCCCTTGTGGTGTGGTGAGGACACCTAGATGCTGAAAGGTGTCCCGGGTAGGATCCAAACCAAAAGGCGAAGGAAAAGATGGGGTATCAACTTGCACTATAACTGTTTTAGAAGTACTAACTTTTGCATTAGACGCAATGGAGTAGCAATCCAGGGCCTCCATGGGCAGGTCTAGGTCCTTCTTATCCAACTGCCACTGCTGTGTCATCAGCAAAGGCTATGGTGCGTGTGGGGGGTTTCCCAGGAATCTGAATACCCACCAGTCGTTCCAGGAGTAGGGCCAGAAGAGGATCCAAAGCTATGTTGAACAAGATTGGGCTCAGTGGATCCCCTTGCCGGAGACCCTGTTCAACCATAACTCCAGTTGTAAAGCCTGTTGGGAACAGTACCTTAGTGTAAATCTGGGCGTAAAGCGCTGAAAGCCATGTCCTAGCTTGAGTTGGATGTGGAGGCGGTTTAGGGAGGCATCCAGATACTTCCAATTTACTCGATCACATGCTTTTTCCATATCCAGAAGCGCCACAAAACCATGTGTTTGAGACGAGGTAGCTGACAGGGTTGCCAGAAGCTCATTGTAATTGTTCTAAAGCATCTCCCTGTGATAAAGCATGTTGATCTGGGTTGAGGCGTGGTGCTGCCCACTTAGTCATGAGGTTTGCTAGAAGCTTAGTAAATAGTTTGTGGTTCATGTTCAATAATGATATTGGTCTCCAGTTTGTAAAATCCTCTCGGCTCGCTTTCTTATGGATAAGGATCATAATTGATCCTCTCAAGTCAGGAAGTACTCTCCTTCTGCCAAGAGGGTCAAGAAGAGGGGCTGGAGGGTTTTTGTAACTGCGACGGGATCCACTAAATACACCTAAAATGGGATACCAACTGGGCCTGGGGCCTTCAGATGTGGGCTGTGGAGTAGAATGTCCATTACTTCATGCTGTGTAATTGATGAAAGAAGTTTTTCATCCTCAGAGAAATTAACCATTGGTTCCGGAGCCCCTTCAATAAATTCATGAACATCTGCTGGGCTTACCCAGGAAGCCTTGAAGAGGGCTGGGTAGTAACGGTGGATCTAACTGGTGATCTCCTCCTTGTTTGTGGTGACAGTGGTCCCCACCCTCAGGGTTGCAATCTCCTGATCTTTTGAGCGGGCTTTCTGCTTCTTCTAAAAGAAACGGGTGGGCCGTTCCCACTGGGTTTAGTAATGTGACGAGATGAAGTTTGCTGCACGTTCTTCTTGCTCAGAAAGTTCCTGCTGGTATGTCTTGTGGGCCAATCCCAAGCCTCCAACCATTGAGAGGAAGGCATCAGTCAGCAATTCCTTTTGAGATGTCAAATTCTAGCTTCAGAACGTCTGACTTTATCCTGGGCCGCTGTCATTCAAGCCTTAGCACAAATTTAGGCTACCTTTAGAATCCTTGCTTTTGTATCAGCTCATTTTTCTTATAAAGTTCTCAAATGAAGTGAGGCCAGGTGCTCTGGCTCACAAATGGATGCATTTATCTTCTCTATTGCAAACTGGTTGTTCAAGAGCCCTAGAGCAATTCTTGGCCAAAATCTTCTTGATAATCTGAGGATTGTTGTCAGGATCACTGTGAGGGATCTGTGATCACTTATAATGTTATCTCAGGTTATGGGAGAGGAAACTCGACCAACCAGCAAAGGGCCCACTGGGGCCATATCAATCCTTGAAGCTGATGTGAATTTACGACCTGCACCTTGGATCCGAGATATACAGCCAAGGCCAGATGCAGGAGGGGGGAGGGCATCCATGAAACCACTTTACCTGAGGAAATTTTGAAGCTGAGCTGTACCTCATCTGTCTTGTGTGACAGGAGGAAAGGTGTCATGCACCCGACTTAATATTGTGTTGAAATTCCCATCAGCACTGTATTGCCTGGGAGTTGTAGTAGAGCAAGTTCTTTCAAAAGACGGTCCTGCTCTTGACCTGCATTTGGCAGGTATATGCTTGCAACAAATAAGGAGAACTCAGGGGTTGATAATTTAGCCAATATAAGGCAATCATCAAGGTGTTTAGAAAATTGGTGGGTTTCACCCGGGGGTTGAGGATTATAAGGGCCACATAGTGTGTCCAACAGGAGTTACCTCCAAATTGGTCATATCATGCTACAGAATCAGAGGGGGGAACATGGGGCTCCTGGACGGCTGTAATATTTATGCAAGTCGACCTGAAGTTGCGGAGGAGGCAGGCTCTCCGCATGTAATCCTGCAGCCCATTAGAATTAATGGACTGCAGGGTCAGGGTGCCCCTTTGTCGCCTCATAGCTGTCCCCCTCCGTATCCCAGAGGGTTACCAGAGCTTCCACCTGCATCCATAAGGCTGCCCATTTTTAGTCCTTGAGCTTGACTCTTTGTAGCAATCCATGCTGATCAATGAGGAGGAGAATTATCATGAGTTGATGGGGCTGAGGAGCCTGTAAACCAGCCCAAGATACTTCCCCCGCTGCTTTTCACAGGAGTATCTTGAGGGTGCTCCATAGACTCCTCCATTTGTGTGCATCTTCTGATGTATCAGAGTCCATAGGCACCTCCTTCAGTACTGAGAATTGCGTCTGAGTTGCAATACCCGTAGATGGTGGGGGTGGCAATGACTTGATGCCTCCACCCTGACTTGGGGTACTCCATACCTGTTCCACCCTTGGGGTATTTTGTGTTACTGAATTCGTTTTAGATGCCACCGCTGCTCTAGCTTCCTCTGTGTTAGCTAGATGAGAAGCAATTTGCGCTTATTTTGGGCTGGTGAAGGGTCTGGCAATTTAGAAGGAGTTCCCATAGGGAGAGTGTTTTCCGCACTAGGGGAATAAAGTTGAGCTACTGGCTGTGCCTTCTCAACTGCTACACGAAGGGCAAAAGGAATGAGATCCTGTACGGGCACCCAGTGGGTTGGTTGTGGGATTGCCGCTGCTGCTGTAAGGGAGTGTTTCTTACCTGTTGCAGGGACTTGGCTACTAGATGAGAGAGCTTGTTTACGAGATGTACAACTATTATATAGGTGGCCCAAAGCATTACACCATGAGCAGCGTGGTCGTGCCTGGTCTGGATCAACAAAGAAGATTTCTGAACAGGATCAAATGTCTGCAACACGTGAGATAACCTCCATGTTGCGGGCCACCATTGGGTTGGGGATAAATAATGCCCTAGCAATACGAGCCCTCTGGGTTGGGGCATAACAGGCTGGTGCACACCGGTCTAATGATAGAACTGACCCAAATACCCTTAATTCCCGATGAAGCGCAAGCTTTAGGGATTCTGGGTCCACTGTAGTTGGAAGATTTAAAAAGTTACCCAGGAAATTTTCTCAAAGTTAGATCTAGTTCTTAGCACATGAAGAGAGCCATGCGGAATCTCAATTGTAACTGAAGCTGCACAGTCTGCATCTGCTGCAGTTATAAACCCTACATCAATATAGTGGCTTTCAACCACTTCATGAATAGTGGTTTTACCTGGAAAAGCTCTTGCTATGGCTTCAAAATAACTTAAATAATCCCTTAAATAAAACTCAACAGGATTATGCCCATAATAGACTCTAACTTCATGAGCAATAGTGGACCTAGAGAGTTCACGTTGTGAGCGAGTTTCTGCCCATCTCTTCCTCATTTGGCCACAAAAGCAGCTTCACGAGGGTCAATGGTGGGTGGTGCAGGCATTAGTTTTTTCTGCCATGCGCCTGAGGCATCCTTCACTCGCTTATTTCTGTTTACATTTAAATTTAAAATTAAAATGTAATTTAGTGGATTCCCCATGGAAGGGAATCCCAACCGGAGGCGCTGGCATTCCTCTGGATTTACGCGCTGGCCCCTGCTGGGCCTTCCCAGTAGGTACTTGATTTTTTGCAGGTTAGGTAGGCTTACCTGGTTTGGGATTATTCCATGCCAATTGATTGGGTAATTCTGGCTCATCATCAAACCAATCTTTTACTCCAGCCTTCATCCGACCATCAGCAGATACTGGTGGGGATTTTCAACTGGTTAATTGGCTATTTGGCTAGTCCCATTTGATTTTGATGTTGATTTTGATTTTGATGAACATTATGGCTAACTGATTCACCACTCAGTGTTGACTCAGTTAAGGCTTGTTGGTTACCTTCCAAACCATTAAAATGACGGCCAACTGATTCACAAATTACTGAAGATTCGTTTGGCCGCTTTGGGTAATATTGGAAGTGAAAAAATGATGACCAACTGATTCAACACTTTTTAACGATTTAGTTTGGGCGCCCAGGCTGATTTCCGAAGTGGAGGCAGTTGGAAAAGCCATACAAATCCCATATGCGGTATTGTGAGCTGCAATACTCCCTACTACTGTGGGTAAAACCTTAGATGTGCCTCCAGGGTGGGGCGCACTTTTTGAGTGACCTTCAGTCAACACAGAGTTGACTGGGGTAGGATTTACAGTGGTGGTGTCATTTGTGATCCCACCATGGTTTATTAAAAACTGGTCTGCTTCTGCTTTTGCAGCTGAAGTTTGGGAGCGGGTTGTACGGGTTGATGCACAAGTTTGAAACTGAGGGTTCTGTGATTTGGGGTGAGTTTGAGTGAATTATGAAGCATCAGAGGTGCGTTCATTGGACATTACCACCATTATTCATTAGATTCATTAAGCTAAATTTCTGGTTGATTGTAGTATTCAATAATTGAATTTTAGTGGTGAAAGAAAGGTTACGATCCAATTAGTATCAGTCAGTGGTATTAGTGTTTGACACCAACTTCCAAAAGTGGACTGTTGTGAGATTTCCAGCAGAAAGCTGATGTATTTGCTTCAAAAAGTTCATCTATGAATTCTCTACCTGTACTGATAATCTGATGTTGGTGGATCCAACAATCATGAGTTCAAGGTGGCTGAAGTTGTTTCTGGTGCCTCATTTATTTATTGAGATAAGAAGATAAGAGATGTTGGCAAGATGCTGAGATATTTCAAGTCAAAGTAAGAGACCAAAGTTGTTTCCAGTGCATTTATATCAACTCAAAGGTTGAACCAAAATTTGATATTTAATTAAATTAATTATTTATATGGCTCACTGGCAACTTAAGGCCAAGGATGAGATAAAACTAATCTGGACATCGGGAAGGATGGAGAAAGAGTGTCAACGCCAGGGAAGAGAATAGTGTAGTAGAAGAAGAAGAGTGTTGGCTGGAAGAACCAGCAGAAGAGCCAATAGGTTGGCTGTGGGCACAGTAGCCCTTTTTCAAATAGTATAAATACCTGGCGCTTCCCTTTCAAAAAATATCTCCCTTTGCCTATTCTACCTTTTATTATAAGTTTATATTTATTTTGTTGGTTGGAGTATAGGCTAGGAGATCCCCAAATGGCGCGAGTGAGATGCCAAGGGGTTAGCTGGCACTGCTGGTCCCATCGCCTAAGGTGAAATGGCAAGGGATGACCAGTCTTCATACTGGTTAGCCTACCAACTAGCAGAGCCCATAGTCGATTTTCCAACAGTGGTGCTCACTACAGGACTCTGCTGGTTGGTGCTGAAGTAGCTAAAGGTTGGTGGGGAGGTGGCGGGGATGTGCCACTGTGGTTCAGTTCCAGAAGTTGTTGGTGGTGGGGAGGGGTAAGCCCTGGACTCCCACCCCACACGCTGAGTTTGGAAGTAAGAGGATTGACATCTGGTTAAGTGGGGGAAAATGTCAGAATTCTAACCAGATGGAATCCTCCAATGATTTAGCTTTATTTGGGATGAGATGTCCAACCCTGGTGGAATAACATATTGTTTGAATTTCATGTTATTTGATATGATTGCTGGTTATTTGCACCCCAATTTGGGTTGAGACAAAATAGTATTCCACCAAGTTTGAAAAAAAGGTTTGAGTGGGGCCAATCTGTGGCCCCAAATTAGTATAAGGATCATCAGCAACTAATAGCCAAAATGATCCAATTAGTATCAGTCAGTGGAATCAGTGTTTGATGCCAACTGCCATTTGTGGAATGTTGTGAGATTTCCAGCAGAAAACCAATGTATTAGCTTAAAAACGTTCATTTATAAATTTTCTGCCTGTACTGATAATCTAATGTTGGCGGATCCAACAATTATGAGTTCAAGGTGGCCAAAGTTGTTTCCCGTGCCTCATTTATTATTGAGATAAGAAGAGAAGAGATGTCAGTAAGATGCCGATATATTCTGAGTCAAAGCGAGTGACTAAAGTTGTTTCTGATGCATTTATATCAACTCAAAGGCCAAACCCAAATTTGACATTTAATTAGATTAATTATTTATATGACTCACCAGTGACTTAAGGCCAAGGATGAGCCAAAAAATTTGGACATTGGGAAGGATGGAGTTAGATGGTTGACGCCTGGGAAGAGAATAGTGTAGAAGAAGAAGAGTGTTGGCTGGAAGAACCAGCGGAAGGGCCAATAGGTTGGCTGTGGGCACAGTAGCCCTTTTGCAAATATTTTAAATACCTGGCGCTTCCCTTTCACAAAAATCTCCCTTTGCCTATTCTACCTTTTTTATAAGTTTATATTTAATTTATTGGTTGGAGTATAGGCTAGGAGATCCCCAAATGGTGCAGGTGAGACGCCAAGGAGTTTAACCGGCGCTGCTGGCCCCGTCGCCTAAGGTGAAATGGCAAGGGATGACCAGTCTTCATACTGGTTATCCTGCCAACTAGCAGAGCCCATAGTCAATTTTCCAACAGGGTCCATTGATCTAACTTTTACGAGTTAAAAATCTCCAGTTGCCGGCCATGTCTCTTCAGACCTGCTTTGCCAAGGAATCAACACGCAGCACTGCACCAGCTGAATACAAGGAACTCAAACTTGCTTTAGACATTGTGCTCAAAAAACAGAATAAACTTCTTCAAGAGTGAAACGACATTATGCACCAGCTTGACACCATTTTTAGCCAGATGCAAATTCTGGGACAACAAAACAAACAGCTCACTAATTGTTTAGATGACACTACCAAATGACTACATTGTGCATGGTAAAATTTTAAAGTACCTCTCAGCCCTCTCTTTGGGAAGAGGAAGAACGACAAAGGGCTTCTTGGGGAGAACTATACAACGAGGAATATGATGCTTGCAGAAACTACTACAATCAGAAGAGCAGCTCTGGATATGAATATGAATTGGAGAGCCAATTTCCTCAAGTGATGGCATTTCTGCCCACTGCAGAGTCTCATGCTACCTCTGAAGCAGCGGACATCATAACCTCCACTGGACAAGATTCTCATTGAGAGACTTCTTGTGGGTCTTGACCCATTCCTCAGCATGCCTCAAAATGTTGCATTTATGAGCGAAACCAAGAGGTCTATATCATGAAGCTGCATCTGCTTGATCACAGTGGGAATATCTAAAGCTTCTTTAACCGTTCTGAGTTTGCAGTGGAAAGCGCATTAATTTGGCATAAAGCTAAACTGTTGAAATCTACCTTGAATGTTGGGAGTTTCAATCAAGTCACCTGCTACCTTTCAAGCAGCTCCGTTACTACCAAGAAGTGAAGGATACCATGCTTTGACTGTTTGGGGGTACCTCAAAAATGTCGCAGAAAAAGGCAGAGCTTAAGATTATCGAGTTCCATTGTAATGAGACCCTAATGCATTTGTTAATAAATTTATGGCAGAAGCTCATGTGCTTATTGGGTAAGGCGTTTTAGCAGAAGCTGACGTGTGCTTTGCAATGACCTCCACAGTGAAGTCATACTGTAGGCTCTACAATGTCATTTCTTCAATTTTGGATAATAACGTTCCCCTGCTCAAGATTGTTCAGTTCCTACGCCTTATATCTGCTAACTTCCCTCCATCCATACATAGTGGAAATCCACCGCCATTGCTGGGCCCTCTCATTTAGGGGAATACTCTCTTCCTGCTCACATTCCGCCTATTAACCCCCAGCCTTATTATAATCCCATGCCTCATCCTCAGCCAAATTACTCCCAACAGTTAGACTTCTGCTCCAGCCCCATTTATGAAAATCATCAGCAACTCAACTACTGACCTGGAACTAGTTACGCAAAATGTCATCAATCATTCTACCAACCTGGTCCAGGTTACGTTGAATGTAAACAAAATTATTGGCTGGGACCCTCTTATGAAAACTAAGGACGTGGATCTTATGAGGTTAATTGATATGAATGTGGTCGCCCTGGCCACCTGGCAAGGCGTTGACCTAACCGTTGTGTTCACTACGTGCAACAGGACAAATCTACCATGGAAAACATGGAGCGGAGTAGAGATAAGACTCTCTACCTTCGCTATCCCAAACCCTGAACGTCCCATCTGAATCAATTTGAAGTATATACAGCGGAAGTCCCTCAATACAATGACGATATTTTTATACCAGCAACCAGTTGGAGGATTGAATGTACTGACATGAGCGCAAGCCAAGGCCATGATGGATAAAGACCTCAGGAGCAACCAAAGCCGTACACCTGCCAAATGTTTGATCAAGCTTCCTCAGAAAAGCTTGATCCAGCCGCAGATTCATCAACCCTGAAAGGAGTAAAAGTTGCCTTCCAGTAGATGACATTGTAAATGAATACCCAAAGTAGGCGAAGGGATTATGAGTTTTCTTCGAAAGAAATCCCTTAAATGTTAACGTATTAAACAGTCAATATTCTTTTTATTCTGAGTGTACATACTGTGACATTTTTTAGTGAAAAATAGAGTTTACGCTATAGTA
This sequence comes from Massospora cicadina, assembly GCA_022478985.1. Lineage (NCBI taxonomy): Eukaryota > Fungi > Entomophthoromycota > Entomophthoromycetes > Entomophthorales > Entomophthoraceae > Massospora > Massospora cicadina. The sequence continues at coordinate 10,505 of JAKSZP010013193.1, forward strand.
GATACAGGCGCTCTGATCAAAGCAGTTTCTACTAAGTTGATGGCAAAAGTTGACGCTAAAGCCTGATGTGGACCATCAAATGGTGTACAGGCCCGCTGGAGCGGAAATCATGGTCTCTGATGGAGCGTAAATCGCGCTACCTTTGCAGTTTGGGTCGCTTGTCATTGTAGCACCAGCAATAGTGCTACCAAACAATAAATATGACCTGTTAATTGGAACTGCTTTATGCACCACTTCAGGGCTGTTGCTGATATGATGGCGGAGACCTTTAAAATTCTAGGGCAGCGGATCCCAATCAACTTCACCTCCAGCAGAATGCCAAAAGATCCAGTGCCCATGGGTCATATTAACCTTGTATGTAGCGATAGGGTGATTCTGGTGAATTACTATTGATCAAAGAGCAAGACCCGGGCCCTTCCTCATCAAATATGAATATTAAGGGCTACCACTTTGAGCTGCTGGATCTATATCTATTCTTTTCAGACACCAAGTCATAGTGAACACTGAGTTAGAGGTGGAAGTGCCAGATGGGCTATATGGGGAGGTCGTTGGGCCTTATCAGCAAACGCGGCTTGAGCCTCATGTGGCTCCAACTGTTATACTCCCAGACCATGGATAGATCAATGCTTTGTTAGCTAATCTCCAGAATGAACCAATGCAAATCTGTCAACAATTTAGTGGCGTATTTACACTTGACCCACTTGAGGGGGTCCTTCAGGTTCACAAGTTCAGATTGTTGGATGAATTTGGTCTAACTATCAAGTAACAGATTGGCGTAATGACAATAGTTCAGCGGGAGAATTTATTAGGGTTATTGGAAGAACAAAAAGACCAAGTGATATCTTTATTACAGAAGTATAAGGAGATCTTCGCCATCAATGACCACTATTTAGGGTGTGCTTGGGGGGTGTTCCATTGATTGGACACTGGGGATCATCCTCCAAACAGGTCTCAGCCAATCCGCCAATTAAGGACAGCTGAAGACATTGTCACCAAGAAAATTGATAAGTTACTGGAGCAAGGGATTCTCAAACCATCCAAGATTCCATGGGCTTCGCCCATTCTTATTGTAAAAAGAAGGATGGCACCAACCAGGTGGTGATAGACTACCGGAAGCTCAACAGTATTACAAAGAAGGACTCATATCACTTGCCTTGGATTGACAATGCATTGGATTGGTTAGGAGGAGCTTATTACTTCTCATCAATGGAATTGATATTGGGTTACTAAAAAATCAAGTTGCTTGTGGCGAAACAGGAGAAATGCGCCATGAACACATCAAAAGGCTTTTTCCAACTGACTCATTTGCCACAAGGGCTGTGTAATACCCCGGCTAAATTCCAACGAGCCATGGACACTATCCTCGGAGACCTGAAGCTGTCATGTGTCCATATATACCTTGTCGATATCAATGATCTCTCTAATACTTTTTCTGAGCACCTTGATCATCTAGAAGCAGTATTCCACTGGCTCACTGAGGTGAACATCAAGATAAAGCCTCAAAAATGTAACTTCTTTAAGGACCAGTTGGAATACCTAGGGTTTGTGGTAGACTCCAAGGGGCTGAAGCCACAGCTGACCAATGTGAAAGCCATCTGAAAAATGACAACAAAAGAGAGTAAGCGCAAACTACAGGTATTTTTGGGATTGGTCAGCTACTACCGGAACTTCTTCCCCAACTTCAGCTGTATTGGGTGCCTAATATTTGAGTTATTTTAAAAGGATGCTATGGTAAATGGACAGAACACCATCAATACTCCTTTGGCACACTTTGGATGGCACTGATCGGTACACCTGTGCTACTCTATCTGAACTTCAAAAAGTTTATTTTTCAGATGGATGCATCACTTTCCGCTGTTGGGGCGATCCTTTTTCAGAAATATGATTAGGGATAGGGGCATTTCATTGTGTACTGCAGTTGAATCCTGAGCTGCCATGAGCATAATTTTACTGTGACTGAGAAGGAGTGTTTATTGGTAATTTATGCATATACGAAATTTAGGGTCTACTTGCATGGGGTGAAGTTTAAGGCCATAATGGATCACGCGTCATTATGTTGGTTGCAGGACCTCAAGGAGCCTGAAGAGCATCTAGCCCAATGGACTCTTAAGCTTCAGGCTTATAACTTTGATGTCCTCCACCTATCAGGAGAAAACCATCAGAACGCCAACTATTTATTTAGGTTGCCAACCATTGCTTTAACGGTGGATCTCAGCAATGTGATGTACAATATGATGATCAGTGGGAAAAATGACAAGGAACCGCCCAAAGTAATAAAAGCGTTAAATGAGATGCAAGCGAATACCTTTCAATGGAATGGGAACTGTACAAGAAGAGTGGAGATTCTACAGTGAACTTTCAGTGACCCTCAGCATGGCCTGGTATTATTATGAGTGCACATAAGGGAGTAGGACATGGTGGTGTGCGCAAGACAATGGAACTGTTGCAACCTTGGTATTACTGGAAAAGCATGAGCCAATTCATGCTTGAAGCCATTTCCTGTTGCCACCAGTGCCAAGTGGAAAACTGGTTCTTCCAGAAGACCTCATACCAGTTAGCGAAACTTCATTTTGCTTGGCATACGGTTTCCCTTGATGTTGTTGGGCCTCTGCCAATGGGGGCTAACTGGCCCAAGTACATTCTGGTTGCTATCAACTACTTGACTAGGTGGGTGAAGTGCGGTCAATATGAGATTTGGGGATAGTCACAGTGGCCAAGTTTGTAATGGAATGTACTATCCAGTGATATGAGTGTCATAAATTCATTCTTACCAATAAAGGAACCAACTCTACCTCACACATCTTTTCAAAGTTGAACAAGCTAATGGGCACCTACAGGGTTCTGATGACTCCATACCACCCTGAGTCCAACAGGATGATCAAACGGGTCAATGGGACAATGGTAAACATCCTCCAGAAGCTGGTAACTGATTGACCCTTTGATTGGAGTTCACTCCTGTCTACTGCCGTTTTTGCTTATAACATTAGCTATCATTTCGCCACAGTGAAGAGCACCTTTCAACTACTATATGGATTACACCCCAATCTTCAGGCATTGCTTTATGCATGCGTAGAAGTACTGGTAGAATGGATCCCCACCGTTACATGAATAATTTAGCTGACACGTTGATTAAGTTACAAACAGAAGCATACTCCTTCAGCTTAGGCAAAAAGATCAAGGTTCAGGCTGCCAATCAGGTATAACATAGCAGTTTAGCTCAGCTCTAAGAAGGTGAGATGATTTTGTCCCTTGACCAGCACAGGTTTGGGTGGAAACAAAAGGTGGCTAACATCTGGATTGGTCCATTCAAAATAATTAAGAAAACAGGCATTGACACACTTACACCATCAAAGACCCAGCAAATGGTTGATTCATTAATCGCATGCATGCAAAGTTCCCCTGAGCTTATAAACAATAGGAGACTTATAATCCAGTCAAATGGGGTAATGTTGAGGTTCTGATATAGCTGGGTGATAAGCCCTGTTGAGCTATGGCGGCTTGGTGAGAGACCGCTGAATAGAATATTTAGTTATAAGTATTTGAGCGCCTTGAAATGAGGCGATATTGGGATATAACAGATTATTTTTTGATTGACTACAAATAAAGCAATAAGGCAATGTCAATATTTGACAAATATTATTAGACTACTTTGAGCTAAGGTAATAGAGAATTTAAGAAGACCATTCTAAAACCTAAGAGAATATGGCAGAACAGAATAGTATAAGCTAAAAGAATGATATCATTTAAAAGTTGCTGATATATAAGTGAGATGGAGTGATTGGAAAAGAAGGTTGTCAGTAGTTTTTGAGAGAGCGGAACATCAAAGAATCGCTGTATTTATTAAATAAATAAAAGTGTCATCAGGAGTTTGCTCCATATTTTTTTATATTTTTTAAGTGTGCTTGGAGGACTGATGATCCCATATCATCCTTCCGTTGTTCAGTGGGTTAGCCTGTGTGGCCATTATGGTGTATCCCAACAGTATTGCCTGAATTTATAACATACTGTTTAGTGTTTTCTGTTTAAACATCTGAATGGGGTGATATGACAATGATCTACATGGATTAATTCTATCTTGAATACATGTACTTCCAAAATTTAGTGGTAAACTGAGACCCCTATTGCAGAATATATCTTGGGGAATTTTAAGCAGGACAAGGATATGCCCCACAAACAATTATTTCATCTCCTCAGCTGTAATTGTTGTCAAGCAAGAAATAAAGATGAAATAATTTATGAAACGTTATACCACCACCACAATCACATCATAACACAATACATTGATAGATGTCTGCGTTTATATGAAGAACGATCCACATTTTCTAGATATTTGACTGACAAACTGTCTGATCATATCCCTCCAGAATTGAGCCTACAGGAATTGGATGATTATTACCTAATAAAACTATGCCTCAATTGGGCAAGTATTAATGAAGAGGTTTGAGAATTGTCACCTGATGCAATTCCATACTAGTATCCAGGATTGCAACTTGAAAGCCCTAAAACATTAGTTCGATGAGAATCCAGAAGATTCCTAAAAAGATGATTGCGGCTCAACCTCCTTACTGAATGTGGATTGAAGATACTGAACAAGGAGGACCTAAGCGCCCTATCTTCCATAGGGCACTGAGTTTCCTATTTTTTTAAAAATTTTAACTACAATTATTTATTATAATTCCCCTATCAAATTTTTAATCATCTTAAATCTATTTGCTTAGTTACAATAGATATTATTTTAACCAGAGATAGTTGCCAACAATCAGAACCTGAAGAAGTAAAAGTGTATTGTCATCTCCTTTCTAAAGCAAATATACTCTTCAGTGCCATTCCAAAGAAACTAATGAATTCCATTACAACTACTCTGGCACCCAAAAATTTTTGAAGTCAAGCTTTCTCCTTGCAAAAAAGCCAAAATTTGGTGCTTACTACAGGGGCCCCAGTTGCAGCTAGTGAAAACATCAATCATGAACATGGAAGATAACTCTAGTAATGATCTACTCCATCAAATGTGGATAGGAGCATTACACAATGGATTAGTGCTTCTCAAATTGAGGTATAACCTTTACAATCAGAGAGTGTAGAATTCTGGGCTAACTGAATTTGTTCTACCCATTTTATATCGTAGTCAGTTCTATCTTTAAGCTGACAACGTATCTGAAACCATTAAACAGCTCTTGGATGGGGTTTTCCACTAAGAGTCAATACAGTCATTCACAAACTTACTGCTGTCCCCTTTTTTATGCAGAATCTCTATGTAACAACTACATTAACAATTAATGATCTGGTCAGTGGGGAAGAATCAGATTAGTTTCAGTTCACACATCCTGCTATCCATCATCTCTTCCAGTTAGTGATGCTACACTACCACAAGATGGTACACCAACTAGAATTGATGCAGGGTCTCAATTTCGAAGAAGCAAATCTTATGAGTCCATTTCCAAAAATATTTGGGATAATTGTGAAGCAGTTCAGGATAACTGTCACCTTTTAAAGATGCATAAATTTAATAAATCGCCTTATTGGACTCTGGAAAGTCTTTCTATATGAAGACCCACCCCAATTAATGGCTACAAAGTATGATATCTAAAGTATGCAGATTCTACAGCACACCTCATTGGAAGCTGCTGTCCAGACACAGGCTTCAGAATTTGTATTAGTGCAACAGAATAATTAAGTATGAGAGTTTCTTGACCAACTTCAGCGCTGGACTGCCGCCACTAAATAAGGATCTGAAGTGCCATAAGAGCCAGAGGGTCCCACCAGAAAAGATGGTCCTTTAGGGCACAAATCCCCAAGGGTCTAATTGGCTTGAAGGTTCTGAAGGTCTGAAGGGCGACTGTGTTCTAAAAGGCACCAGGCCCCTTCTAGGTTAATTGCCCATATCTGATTTCCCATTAGAGGCAAAATTCTCAAAAAAATGGAAAACCTCCAAAACAAAATTGAGAAAATTGTATAAGAAGTGGAGTTTGCATTGACAGTAGTCAAAATCAAACCTGACGTTACCTTGGGACCTTTAGACTACAAAATTTAGAATGTGAAAGCGTTCATGAGGTTTACTATTAAGTTTCATGGTTGAATGACATGATTTTGAAAGCGTATCACAAGGAAAATGGGGAGATGGACTAGGCCATAGTGTCAAGTTGGCTGACCACCCTGACCTTAGATACACTGTAGATTAACGTTGGGCTAAGGACAAGCAGAGCAAGTTCTCCCCAGAACCACGTGTTGTAAAACCAATGTTACATCAATGGGGTTTTATGTTATCCATAAAACTTAAACATGGACGGGTTCTTACCATATTTTTTTCCAAATGGTGATTAGATTCAATTACTAAATATAGTATTACTTTAATGGGGGTATTTGGTTACTGTCAAAATCTCAAGTTTGTGATCACACAAGTTAAAAAATTACTATGAATGAAGACCTTGTTCTATTGGTTAGAGTTGTTTATAGTCCCAACAGATGGAATAAAGTCAAATCCATAAATCTTCCTTAGATTAGTTTTGCAATGACCAACCACTCTGTTGGTCGCCTCACTTACATTAAATGACCTTTGTTTTATCTATATATTTATTTATCTTATACTACTCTATGTAATCCTCTATGTATACCTCCTTATGAAAGATCGTAGATTTCTATTATATGCATAAAAAGTTTAGGGCAAATTATTGGGTGCGTGCACCGCGCTTTTAGTAATGAGGTTTCCCCAAAAAGTTTTTAGACACTCTTGTCTAATTAGATGAACAAATGTTTTAAATAACTTCTTAAATAAATTACGTGTGAGATTTTCTTTTAGTGGCAATGGCATGCGATGGCTAGAATCATGTTGTGATCTTTTGGACTTAGCGTTTTTATTATTTTTTGGGGTGAGTCATATTGGCATTTATCTTTTTACTTCTTGCGGTTAAACCTTCATCCTTTCTGCAAGTACTTGGTGGTTTTGTGCCATATGAGACCCTGGAGCTTAAGCTTCCAACTTTTTCACCATTTCTTTCAATTATAATAAAACCAGCCAACGCTTGCTTCCTTTTAGCAATGAGAAACTGGATCAGCTTATACCCTGGGCTCCTTCCTGTGTATTTCAAGTTTTGGGAAATTATGTCAATAGTGGAAAAGGCGATAGAAGGTTTGAAGCGCTTCTTGGAAGCAAGGCAACCCAGGTTCTCAGCCTTCTAAATCATCTTTGGGTCATGTGTGCCTTGTCAATTTTGGGCGCCTTTGGGGCCCCTATTTATATGAATCTTCCTGGGCTTTAGGCATACTTTGTCCTAATGTTGTCAAAGTGGCCTTATTCATAAAAAGCATAATAAGCTGGTCAGTGGTCACTCAGGGGTGGCGGGCTCTGCTTGAATTCTTCTGTCTTGCAATTAGTTAGTTTGTTTTTTTAATTCCCCGCCTCAACTGAAGGGTGTTCATTGATTTATCCGTGGGTGTTTCACTCATGATGACCCATCTAAATACTGTACTTGCAAAACCAATTTCCTTTTGCAACTCAGAAGCATATGTTGCTTCCTTACCTTTCTTTTGGGAGAGTGAAAGGTGGCAGGAGACATAATCCATTAGTTTAATTAAATGTTTCTATATTTTACACTTAGTTTCTACCAGAAGACCCTCCTATAACTACCGCTCTCAATCAGCTTGTTTATCTATTATAAATGGCGGCACCTTATGACTCTGAACCTTCACTTTTGTGGAAACCTGAGTGTTAGCAGAGGTCAAGGCCTGACGTTTACTTTTAAAATTTTACGCTAATTAAACGCCCTAGTTCAAAATTCCATTCCTCAGAATGATGTGAACTCTCAGTAGAAGGAAGTAACATCACTTTGGTAATGGGTAATGAGGTTCAGACAGATACCACGTTGGTTATGATGCCTCTGTAACCTGAAAAGTCAATTTAATGATAATTCTACATATAGTAATGAGCCTTTTTTAATGCTTTGTGGGAGCTGTCCTGAGGCAAATATATGTATAAAATTTCACCTTTGATAATCCTATGCTAACTCCCACTATGATTCACCACAATCAGGAGGTGAAAAACTTTTAATAAAATGAATATGAAAATAGGTGTGCATTTGAAAAAAATATGTTGAGGTATGTCTCATCAGTCATCAGAGTGGCGAGATATCCCAATCATTTATTTTACAGGAAACATATCTAGGAGACATAATTATGTCTGAAGGTAATCTACCTTGGTTATGGCAGCGTTAACTTCATTTATTATTGAATGTCCAGGATATTTTTTTGCTTTCTGCTACTTTATTATACTTCAGGGAAGTTTAGGACATCGTTTTAGTGGATATTAAGATTTGGAGAAATTTATTGAACTGCGCCTAATTGACTACCTTGGTTTACGCTACTAACCTGGGGGTATGGTTAGGGCAGGGGCTTCACAGAGTTTTACCGCCTTTGTAAGTTAGGATCTGATTGACTATCAAGTTGGTATGTTTCAACTAAATGACGACTTTTTGGCGGTCAAAAATTTGCTGTATCCAATAATCTTGTGAGTGGGTTGGTTGCGGAAATTTAATGTTAAAACCTATTTGAAGGCCAATACCTTACTTTGTCTTTGGGAAATAGTTATATATTAATCATTCCCATGTCAGATAGTAGAACCCTGAGCGACTTGCCACATTGGCCTGATGTAAATAAGCTTGAACTTTCACCTCTGCTAAATACCACTCCCAAAGCACTCCTACTCCCTCATTTAAAGGGGTTGGAGGCTTCTTTTGATGCATATTTTGTGAATGCCTTACCAGATCATTTATAGTTAGATTGTGGGTTTAAGCTCACAGTTGACTTGATTTCTATTTCTCTTCCATTTACCTTTTAACCCTACTGGAGGCAGCGTTAGAATTTTAGTTAAGGAGAAACTTGCCAAGGGGATATCTTTCAGCGTACCTATTTAGTATGCTCAATGCTACTCTTTTTGAGAAAAGCAGATGGGACACTACATCATTGCATAGATTATGGGAACTTGAATAATGTGACCATAACCAATTTTCATACCATTCCTCTGGAAAACACAAACTCCCTGCTATGTGGAGAAGGCCAATGTCTTTTCCAAGCTGAATTTCTTGAACGCCTTAGAAAAGATTCGCATCAAAAAGGGAGAGGAATGGCTCACTGGTTCTGTACCAGGATGGGGATTTTTCAGTTCTAGGTCATGTCTTTTGGCTCAAGTATGCTCCTGATATTTTCTAACTCTCTATTGATGCAACCTTGGGGGAGTTGTTGAGCGTATGCGCTGTAGGCTACATGTATGACAATTTAGTTTTATCCAAGTGTAATGGGCATCTCCTTCTAATAGTTGCTCTGAAAGCTTTTCTAATAGGGCTAAAGCAATATCCCTAAAACAGGATAGAACACCAGGAATAAAGTTTTCGTGTCATTGGCTATGCAGGCATTTTAGCAAGAACAACACTATCAAAGAGATTCCTAGAAAAAATATTCCAACTGGGTTTCGTCCCTAAGGAGCAGCAGCACATAAGTGCTACATTGTTTTAGCTCTGGGGTGTCCTTCCTTATGTCCATGGTGCTAGAGTTCTGATTTTTAAAATAGGATGATTTCAAAGTCTTAAAAATAAATTTCAGTTTTCAATTTTTATCTTAGAGATACTAAAAATGAAAGTTTCTCTAAGCATCATCACTTGCTAGTATATATACTTTAAGGAAAAGGAACTATAGAATTTCGCTTAGGGAAGATTCCATGGAGTCCACAGACATCTTGGCGCTTGAGGGCCCATTATCAAAGAATTTGAACCTCAAAATTCATGTATTGACCCATTATAGACTGTCTGCTTGGATTCTGGATCTTCTCAAAAAGCTTTTTTTAATTACAATCTATTTCAATTTTTCCTATTGACTTTCAATTAATTCTCAAATAGTTATATTACTAAATTTAGCAAAAGTTAATTATGCCTCAATTTATATTTAATTATTTTAATCAAATTTTAAGGGTTAAGGCCCTTGCAACCCACCTGTTTAGCCTTAGTATTCCCATTAGGGTACTTAGGGTTATGTGATAACCAGAAATAGCCATGCATCTACAGAATTCCTACATGGTCAAATTCTATGAAGCTGCCTCTTCATATGTTTTCAATAATCAGGAAATTATTCAAGACAACTGCATCCTTATTAATGCCAGAGACCAAATAGCCTTGTTAGACTCTTGGATCACTGGGTATATGGATACCCACCTTACTTAATAACTGCAGGGTGTAATCTCTAAGATACATGAGTATGTCTAAAATGCTGCTTCATAGGTTGCTGGCTAAACTAAAACCTTGAAATCTATCATAGATCAATGATTGAGTCAAGTAGAGGCCCTTCTTGATCAGCTTTAGCGCCGAAGAGACATAGTCATTGACATGCCCTAAGGGCCACTAGAGCCTAAAGGTTTGGAGGGCCTGAGGGTCTCAAAAGGCCCCACAGATTTGTGAGGCTAAAATGATGACTGGCTCCCAAGGGCCCCATGGCCCCCTGAGCCTCCTGGGTCACCTGCTCCTCCAGTTGAACTTCCTGAAAACCCCCAACATGGCGAAAAGCTCAAGAATAAAGTGGACCTTCATAAACAAATTGAGAATATTGCTTGCAGTTGTGGAGTTCACCTGGACGGGAACAAAATAAACCCCGTCATTATCCTGAGTGCCCTTGATTTCAAACCGGAAAATGTCTAAGAATTCTAAAATTAACTGTTAAATGCTTTGTTAAGATGAATCACAAATTCACAAATCTGGATGCTCAGTAGAGTTTCTGTGAGTCAAAATCCTAAACTTTGCTTTCCTAAAACAATTGAAGGTTGACAATGCGCTCAACTGGTGCTGGAACGAGTTACAGGATTTAGAGAAGTTTTAATGACAAATTGATCATCAGGCTTCTCAAACTTATACCAAGTTTGAATCTACCAAGCCTAATCAGTTTATTGATACTGGAATTTATTCCCTCTCTATGCCAGTCATGTCAATCTTTGAACCCAGTTTTAAGCAAAAAATTCTTTCAGGCCAAGAAAATATTGTGTCCTTCTTAAATGCTTATGAAAGCGCTATGGAGGAGACTACTAATCACCAAAAGTTCAAGAAAATTAGTTCTTGCCTATGTGGGGAAGTTCAGGAGATTATGAACCCTCAACTTTGGAAATGTCAGAACTGAGATCATGTAAATACTGCGCTTGTACAAGAAGTTGCTCTGATCATACCCTTTCAAGTCAAAATAAGATTTAATGACTATTGCGATTCTGATATGACTGGATAAGAATCCTTAAGTCATTATGGTAAAATGGGTAGAATCCGCCAAGTTTTATATGAGTTATGATTTTTTGAGTGCCTCAAGATGAGGCGATATTAGGTTGGAACCAATGGTTATTGGATTGCTTCCAAATGAAGCAATTAGGAATTATTGATGAATGATGAATAGTTGGTAAATTTCCTCAAATTAGGCGATCGTGAATTTAATGAATGAAGATTTGCCAGAACCAATGAGTTATGACAGAACTAAATTACTGAGTCAAGGAAATGATATTATTCTAAGTTGCTGAGATATAGGCACAATGAGATGATTGAAAGAGGGATATTATTAATAGGTTAAAGTGAGTGGAACATCAAGGATCTGCTTTATTTAATATCTACTTAATAAAACATATTTACTGACTGACGTACTGATTGACGTAATGACTGACATATTGACTGACAGACTGAAATCAGAAGCCTACAAGTCTGATAAGATCTAACTATTTAAGCGAGTGGGTAAGAGTTGGTGTAATTTATCAAATTTAAAATCATTGAGTCATATGGGTTCAATCTATTGGGCAAGTGGGTGGGAATTAGAAAATATTATCTCATTATTCACCAAATTGCTCACCCCAAACTAAACAAAAATCAGTGTAAGAGTTTTAAGTAGATTAAGTAAAGTTTGGAAATCAGCTCACCATCCACAAGGGCAACAGCAAAGTTGTTAGTCCAAGTGGCTGAAGATTAGAATTGGCACAGCTATAGGCTATGTCAGTGTGAGCTTATCATTTGATAAACTAAATACCATACCAAAGCATGGGTCTTTGGATGTTAGGTTTATGTAATTTTAAAAAACTTCTTAATTCGGTTCCCCTAATTAATAAATACTTTTGGCAAGATAACTAAAAGTTTATTTAGTAGTTTGGAAGAGATGTTACATACACAATTTAAATACAGAGATATGTTTCAGGTAGCAGTTTTTGTTACATGATTGATTCAATAGATTTATTTTGTTTGGCCGTTTGGTTGATAACATTTGGTGAATTAATAGGACAAAGTTTAGTTTTGAGGAGTGATTAGTTATTGGTTAATAAGATAAGTTTAGTTAGATTTAGCTGAGTGGTTGGTAGTTTTTAATTGTTTTAATTGAGCAATTAGATTTGGATGAGTGGTCATTCTTTATCTATAATATCAAGTATAAAATGATATTTCTATATCTGAAATTCTATATACACTATAGCAAAGCATGGGTAATGAATGGCTAGTATTAAATAAAAGGGTATAATCAGAGCAATTTATCTATTTTATTAAAAGTTTATTACTTTGTTTTAAGGATGACAATCGTCATATCATCAGTCCTATTACTCAGTGGGCTGAACCCTGCGCAAAACCACTTCAACGTATCTCTAAGATACCGCCAAATTTATAGCAGTGGTGCTCAATACAGGGGGCCCATTGATTAAACACATAGGCGATAAAAATTTTCATTTGCCGGCAATGTCACATCAGTCTTGCTTTGACAATGGATCTTCATGCCCCACTGCACCAATTAATTATGCGGAACTCAAGATTGCCTTGGACACTGTGCTCAAATGGAAGGAGGAGCTTCTTAGGGAGTTTTGTATTGATAAGCTGCCTCCATTTGGTCACAATGGAAATATACATGGATTCTTTAAGAAATTTGAGTTTTCAGTATAAGGAGCTTCATATCAGTGTATTAAAAATTATTAATATCCACCTTAGATGTTGGATTAGCTGATCAAGTTACTTGTTATCTTCCAAAAAAAATTTGTTATATATCAAGAAGTGAAGGAAACTGTGCTGTGGTTGTTTGGTGGAACCTCAAAGATGGCACAGTGGAAAGCCGAGTTCTTAACTATTGGGTTTAGCTTAATGAGACCCTCACCACGTTTTCTGATCAATTTATAGCGAAAGCCCATGTGTTAATTTGGTCATGGGTTTATAGCTGAATCTGATGTATGCATTGCAATGTCTTCCTTAGTAAAGCCATACTAGGATTTTTTTCAATGTACTGGCTCCTATTAAGAGAATGATGTAACTTGCTTAAATTTGTTCAAGTTGTATGCCATCTATTTGCTACCTTTCCTTCGACCAATATAGAGCGGAAACCTACCACCTTTGCTGCCAGAATTTCTTAACAGGGGAATAATCCCGCCCAGTTCAGCATCCATTTAGTAGCACTAGCCTTATTATCACCATGCACCTCGCTCCCAAATAAGTTTCCATCAGTAGTTCAACTATCAATGAGGCCTGTTACACCACTTGACCCCAGCCCAACTTTTGGTGTGGCCCATCTTACTCAAACAAGGACGCAGGTCCTATGGGGTCAATTGTTTTGAGTGCAGTCGCTCTGGGCACCTGGCCAGAGGATTCCTCAATCGTTGGGTCCATTACCTATCGCAGGATCAGTACAATCAAGAAAAAAGTCAGAGCAGAGTAGAGATGGGACTCTATACCTCTGCTACCTTGACCCAAAAAGTCCCAACTGCACCTATCTGCATACACTAACGGAAGTTTCTCAGTATTACAATGTATTCCTATATCAGCAGCCAGTTGGAGGGTGAATGTACTGACACAAAGGCAATTCAAAGGCATGGCGGAAGAAGGACCCCAAGAGCAATCAAAGCCTTATGCCTGTCAAATGTTTGACTAACTTTCTAAAGATGAAATGGATATGTCCCTTGATGCGCCTCACTTGAAAGGGGTAAACGCTGTCTTCCTGGTGGACGCTATTGCTAAAAAGTACCCTAAAGTCGAGGTGAGTATTATGAGCTTCCTGGGATAAGGAGAGCCGTTAAATGTCCAAGTTTTAAACAATCAGGATTCATCCTATTCTGAGTGTACATACTGTGACATTTTTGTAGTGAAAAATAGAGTTTACGCTATAGTAGATATAGGCTCTCTGATCAACGCAGTTTCTACTAAGTTGATGGTAAAAGTTGACGTTAAAGCCTGATGTGGACCATCAAATGGTGTACAGGCCCGCTGGAGCGGAAAGCATGGTCTCTGAGGGAGCTTAAATCGCGTTACCTTTGCAGTTTGGGTCGCTTGTCATTGTAGCACCAGCAATAATGCTAACAAACAATAAATATGACCTGTTAATTGGAACTGCTTTATGCACCACTTCAGGGCTGTTGTTGATATGATGGCGGAGACCTTTAAAATTCTAGGGCAGCGGATCCCAATCAACTTCACCTCCAGAAGAATGCCAAAAGATCCAGTGCACAAGGGGTCATATTAACCTTGTATGTAGCGATGAGGTGATTCTTGTGAATTACCATTGATCAAAGAGTAAAACCCGGGACCTTCCCCATCAAATATGAATATTAAGGGCTACCACTTCGAGCTGCTGGCCCTATATCTATCCCCTCCGGATACCAAGTAATATAACCACCAAGTTAGAGGTGGAAGTGCCTGCTGGGTTTTATGGGGAGGTCATTGGCCATATCAGCAATTGTGGTTGAGCCCATGTGGCTCCAGAGATTTTACTTTCAGGCCATGGAGAGATCAGGGCCTTGGTAGCAAATCTTCAGAACAGACCAATGCAAATTTTCCAGCACCAAATAGTACGTATTTACATTTGATCCCCATTGAGGAGGTCCTGAAGTTCATGAGTTCAGTTTTCTAGAAGAATTTGGTCTGACCATTAAACCACAGCTCAGCGTTATGGTAGTTGTACCACATGAAAATTTAATTGGGTTTTTAGAAGACCAGAAAGATCAGGCAGAATCTTTATTTCAAAAATACAAGGAGATCATTGCTGTCAACAATTATGATTTAGGGTGCTGTGGGGAGTGGTCCATTGAGTGAACACTGGGGATCATCCCTCATCAGATCTCAGCCAATATGCCAGTCTAGGGCAGCTGAGGAAGTAGTACCCAAGGAGATAAAAAAGTTACTTGAACGAGAAATATTTAAACCATCAAAGAGTCCATGGGCTTTGCCTATTCTGATTATAAAAAAGAAGGATGGCACCAACCGCGTAGTAATAAATTACTAAAAACTCAATAGTATCATTAAGATGAACTCATACCCCTTGCCACAAATTGATGATGCTTTAGATTGGTTAAGGGGAGCTCATTACTACTCCGCAATGGATTTGATCTCCAGGTATTAGCTAATTGAGTTGCACATAGCAGAACAGGAGAAATGCGCCATAACACGTTCAAGGGGTTTTTTCATCTGAATCATATTCCCTTAGGGCTGTGTAATGACCCAGCTACGTTCCAACGGGCGATAGACACTATCCTTTGTGACCTTAAGTTGTCCTGTGTCCTCATTTACCTTGACGACATCAATATATTCTCCTGTACATTTTCTGAGCCTTAATCATTTGGAGAAGGTATTCCGCCATCTTGCTAAGGCCAACATCAAGATCCAACCCCAACAATGACACTTTTTCAAAAATCAGTTGGAGTACCTTTTTTAGTACTAGATGGTTCAGTTGGAGTACCTTAGCTTTGTGGTTGATGTGACAGGGTTGAAACCTCAACCAGCCAAGGTGGAGGCTATCTGTAAGGTGACTACGCCAAACAGTAAGCTGGACATTAAGCTATTTTGGGGGATGTTCAGTTTTTACTGCAGCTATATACACAGCTTAAGTTATATTGTAGGACAATTATTCGAGTTATTAAAAAAGGATGCTGTGTTTGAATGGATGGAACTCCATTAACACTATTTTGACACACTTTGGATGGGATTAAATGAATGTTCATGTGCTCTGATATCCAAAGTTTGATAAATAGTTTATTGTTCAGATGGATGCATCACTTTCCGCCGTTGGGGTAGTTCTATCACAAAAAGATGATGAGGGGGATGAGCATCCAATTGCATACTGCAGTCATAGTTAGAACTGCCACAAATGCAATTACACCTTGACCGAGTGGGAGTGCTTAGTGGTGATCTACACATGCAAGAAATTAAGAGTATATTTTCATGGGGTAAAGTTTAAAGTCACAATGGATCACGCGTCATTATGCCGGTTGCAGAACCTCAGGAGCCTAAAGGGCGTCTAGCCTTAATGGCTCTTAAGCTGTAGGCTTACAACTTTGAAATCCTTCAATGACTTGAATAATAAACCAAAATGGCGATTGCTTATCAAGATTGCCAACCATTGCTGTTATGGTGAATCTCAGTAATGTAATGCTTGATAAAATGCTCAGCAGGAATTGCAATGACGAATTGCCACAAGTCATCAAGCCTTTGACGGAATAAGGGCCAATACTTTCCTAAGGTATGGCGAATTATACAAGCGTATAGGGGACACTACTGTGAATATCCCAAGACCTTCTGCACGCCCAAATATTATTATGAGCACCCACCAAGCAGTCAGACATGATGAAGTATGCAAGACCTCTGAAATTTTAGACTGCAGTACTACTGGGAAAGCTTGAAATTTGACATGCTTGAAATGATCTACTGTTGCCACCAGTGCCAAGCAGAGAAGCCATTCCGCCGTAATTTTTCATACCAGTTTGTAAAACCTCACTTTACTTGACATACGGTTTCTATTGATGTGGTGAGGCCTCTGCCAACTGGAGAAAACTAATCCAAGTAAATTCTGGTGGCAATCGACCACTTGACCAGATGGGTTGAGGCACAGCCAATATGCAATTTGGGGGTGGTCACTGTGGCTAAGTTTGTAGTGGAGTTATAATCCAGCGACATGTTTGTCCTCAGTTCATCCTTATTGATAATTGGACCAACTTCACCTCCCATATTTTACCCAAGCTTAATGAACTTATGGGCATCCTGTGACTTTCTGACTGCTCCTTATCACCCTGAATCTAACGATATGGTTGAATGGATCAATAGAACACTGGTGAATATACTCTGGAAGCTGGTAATGGATAGACCCTCTAACTGGAGTACCCTCCTTGCCACCACTGTCTTTGAGTACAGCATCAGTTATCACTCAGCAATGGGGAAGAGTCCCTTCCAGTTATTATATGGGCGACACCCAGCTCTACCCATACTGGTCTATGCCTGTGTGGAAGATACTGGCAGAATGGAATTTTCAACGCTACTTGACTAACCTAACAAATATGCTGATTAAGCTGAAAACTGAAGCATACTTGATCAGTTTAGTCAAGAAGATTAAGAACCAGGCTGCCAATCATGTACAGTTTAGTGGGATAGTGCAGTTCAAAGAGGGTGACCTGGTTCTATTCCCTGATCAACATGGGTTTTTGTGGAAGCATAAATTGACCATAATCTGAATTGGGCAATTTGAAATAATTGGGAAAACTGGTGTGGATTTTGTATACTACCAAGGACACAGAAAGTATTCAGACCACTAACTGAGTGCACACAAAGTTCCTCCAGGCGTATAAGCAATAGGAGCCTTATTGTCCAGTCAAGGAGGGGTAATGTCACGATTCTGATATGATCGGACAGTAAAGCCCTAAGTTCTTATGGTGGTATAGGTAGATTCCGCCAAGTTTGATACAAGTTATAATTATTCAAGTGCCTCAAGATGAGGAAATATTGGGTTGAAACAGATGGTTATTGGATCGCTTCTAAATGAGGTGATTAGGAAATGTTGACGATTGATGAATAGTTGGTAAATTGCCCAAAATTAGCGATCATGAATTAAATGAATGAAGATTTGCCAGAACCTATGAGATATGACAGAACTAAATTAATAAGCCAAAAATGATATCATTCAAAAATCTCTGAGATATAGGTGAGATGAGATGATTGAAAGAGGGAGGTTGTAAAAGTTTAGAGCGAGCAGAACAGAAAGGATCCGCTGTATTTATTATATCAAATAAAAGAGTGTCATTGGAGAAATTACTCTATTAAAAAAGTTAATTACTATGTTTCAAGGATGACAATCATCATATTGTCAGTACTATTTCTTAGTGGGCTGAACCATGTGCAAAACCGTTTTGGTTATCTCCAAGATACCGCCCAATTAACTTTTCTTTCTCGTTGCAATCACTTTTGCAACCTATTCAATTCAAGACTGAATCTAGTTTGATAATCTCACAGAGGAGATTAGTCTGCGCCCATGTCAGGGAGCAGTTGGGCAAGCAAGGTAAGAGGAGCAGGTGGGAGGTCCGCGGCCTCCAACGTTCAAAAACGCCCCAGAGAATCTGGCAGAATAGACAAAAATCTTAAAAAACTGGTGGTCATGATTTCCCCGGAAATACTTGCATGGCAAGCACAATGCAACCAGTACATCAACACGCCACACTCCCAGCCACTTTCATCGGTGGAATTCGGAGTCTGCATGTTTCTGGACATCCAAAAAACGGCCTTAAGGAAAAAATTTTGTGAAGATGTGCACACAATTTTACTGACCGCGGTGTACGTTGCACCTCACTCCATGTCACGCAGTTGGCTGGACCTAGGTTTTGAAAGCAAAAAGGCAGCAGACAAGGCTGCAGAAGTGCACGTAGTGGTTGAACTCCCCAAAGGGCAATGGGTCGTCGAAATCAAACGCATCAGATGGACAAAATCCAACCAAATTTTCCTCACATTTGACTTTTTGCCTACTATGGTAAAACGTGACATTTTGGAACAACACCTGAAAGATGGTCTCGCCATATATGGCGAAATACAATCTTTTGAAATGAAACGCTTCACACTGATGCCACACCTGTGCACCGGCAAAGCCATCACAGTTCTGACCCCAACTGAGGAGATCATGAAGGACCTAACCCAGATCCCACACTCCACTTTTATTGATATTGCAGGGCATACCACCCACCCGTTCCAGGTGACTGTGGACAGCGCGCCCCCCATTTGCACCCACTGTGACGCGTTCGGCCATAAGGCACATGCATGCCCCATCAAGGAGGGCGTCACATTCCAAGAGCACCCCTCTGCGGCCATGGCCAATGGAGAGGCGTACTATGAACCAACTGCAAGCACCAAGGAGGCTTTCCCGTGGGGAGCACAAGACTGTAACCAAACTGGTAAAGCCTATCTCCCTACAAGAGCAGAAGAAGGCTAAGCAGGCCTGTAGGGCTGCAGCCAAGGAAGCGGCCAAGGCCACCACCGCTATCCCACACTCACAACGCCAGGAGGGCATGGAAACCTTCGCGGTGGAAGCAACTTGGGAATCCATCAACCAATCAGATTGGGAAGCCCATGCTGAGCGGGCCACTCAATCCAAGGATCTGATGGGAGATTCGATCTCACCCAATCATTGCACCCAAGCTCTGGTCAAAACTGACTTGGGACCTATCCCAACTGAAATAAATTTTTTGACCCACTCAACGGTGCACCAAACTCATCCGCACCACAAAAAATTCGTCTGACGTCGGGAAAACAAAAAGTGAAGGCTAAAGCCAATACGACTCTTTCCACAAAAATCAACAAAAACTCCAATAGCGTTGCTGCTAACACCCGCGCTGCTGTGAAGGCCCGTGGGGATCTAGAAGAGGCTGATGGGCCTGGGGGCCCACCCCCTCGCACCTAAGGTGTGATGGGGGAAACCTTCACCATAGGGACATTGATATCGCCAGACTCAAGGCCTCCCCATCCCAGGCTAGGAAACTGAGTTTTTTACAACACAATTTACCCGTGGATATCCTGGCCATCGAGGAGTCCCACTGTCCATGAGGTTCTGAGGAAACTTGGAAAATAATGCTCCTCCCATCCCTATCCTTTTGGTTTAAGCACTGTGGGGTGCTAATTCAGAAAAATAATTTTTTTAAATTTGTATCCTCAGAAACATTACTAAATGGCTGAGTGCTCGTTGTCACTTTCTCATGGGCCGATGTAGCACATGCAATCGTCAACATCTATGCCCCAAATGATGCACACGAGCATCAGGATTTTTTCTCATCAGTCAAATCCCTCCCACTACCCCCAGATTCTTTCCTAGTCAGTGACATGAACTGTTGGCTAACCACACCAATGGACCAGTGGTCTTCCTCACCCCACGCCCCATAGGGTCATGTAGAACTATGCATTTTAAAGGCCACCCTTGGGTTAATGGATGCGCTGCCACGACATGCCCCGCTGCTCAAAAACATGACATGTCCCCATGTCCACAACGGCCAATTAAGGTCCATGACCCGCATCGACCTTATTCTAATGCCAGCGAAATTCCAACCCCACATCTCCCACCTCAAAACAACAAAAATGAAATTCTCTGACCATCAGCTGGTCTTGATAACCTACCACCTACCTGTCACAGTTGCTAAGGCCCCATATTGGTGCAAAATCTGCCCCCCCAAGCTCGTGTCGCCAGGATTTTCCACGTGGGTGGAAGAGGCAACTTTGGCAAAAAAGTTTGTTGCACCGTTTTGCATGGACCCCTTTCCACATGGGCAACTTTCAAAGAGAACACCATCCGCCACTCTCGCCATCTCTCCTCCAGATGCTCATGAGCCACATTGGCGGTTATCTCGCGTTCTCTGGCAGAGTTGGCACACTTGGAGTCCAATATCCTAGTTACAGGATACAGCCCTGCATGGGGCTGGAAGTGGGCGGAGGCAGCCGCCCACCTCAATGCACTCGAAAGGCAACACAAACATCAGGTTTGTGTTCAATACAGGGCCACACGCATCACAAAAGGTGACAGGTGAACCGCATATTTTTTTTAAAAAAAATTTCGCACCACGCCAGAGTGTGGCCTGCACACAGGTGTAAAGATCGGATAATTCCATTGCAGATACACTGACCAAAGTGGCAATCGAAATGCAAAAATATTACTCCAAGTTGTACCGAGCTGAACCAATTCAGCCAGCCAAAGTGGAGAAATTTCTCAACTGAGCCCACATCCGCACCATTTTCTGATACCCAGATATAATGAATTTGATTACTCCAAATGAATTATGGACAGCCATTCACGGTGCGCCAAACCAAAAATGCCCAGGCCCAGATGGCATTCCATATGAGTTTTACAAAAATATTTCAAATATATATCCCCATTGCTGCTAGCCTCACTCAACCAAAGCCTGTTGGAAATGCGCCTCCTACCAGGAGGACATGAGGCCTTTACTGTCACACTCTTCAAGAAAGGGGATAGGCTTGACTTAGCCAACTGGCGCCCCATTTCTCTAACAAACACAGACACCAAAATTTAACCAAAATCATGGCTAACTGTTTAGGGACTGTAGCATCTGCCACCATCTCCCCAGAACAATTTGGTTTCATCCCCAGAAGGTCAATTTGGGATAACGTGCACTCAGTGGCTAATGTGTGTCAGTCCACAGCCTCTGGGGCACTTGTATTCTTGGACCAACAAAAGGCCTATGATAGAGTAAACTGGGAATACCTTAGGGCCTGCCTCCAACAATTCCGCCTACCTCCCCGCTTCATCAACTGGGTGATGCTGCTCACGGAATCTGCAACAATGGCAGTGCGTGGCCCTGGCTTCCTAATGGAAGTAGTCCACCCTCAAAGGGGCTTGTGACAAGGGGACCTCCTCAGCCCACTCTTATACAACTTCAGCCTTACCCCACTACTGCGAAATGTGAATGCCCAACTCACTGGGGTCCATGTGCCAGGACAAGCCCCAGTCAAGATATTGGCATTCGCAGATGATTGTGTGGTTGGGGTGTCTAATAATCAAGATGCACGCGCGCTTGAAGCTCTCATCCAGGAATATTCCCGGGTAAGCAACGCGGCACTGAACGCCTCCAAAACCGAAAATATCCTCCTTGGTCAGTTTCAGAACTGCTGGACCCCAGCAATTAGTTCCCAACCTGGCCCATCTGCTCGCCCACGTCCTCGCCCTAATTCAAAACACACCGCCCCACTGGTGCTTCCCTTCGTGCCACGTCCTACCATAGGACCAGTACGCCATCTGGGCGTGTGGATGGAGGCAGGCGGATACATGTCAGCAGTAATGGAATGCCGTATTCTGTACAACGTGACGAAGCAAATCGCCTCTCTCAGAGCCCACCCTACTTCCCTTACTGGCAGGGTTGTTTTAGACAACTCTATGCTCCTATCCAAAGTCTGGTTTAGAGCCCACGCCATCCCCTTCTCCCCAAGCTTCTTCAAATCCTTGTATGCCTTGCTGCAAGGATGGCTTTGGTCAGGCCGCCCTCCACCAGTGCGGCTAGAGGTCATGTTTGGCCCTCATCATCATGGTGGCATAGGCCTGCTTGACTTCAAAGCCCATGCTGCCAAGATCCTGGGCACCTGGATCGCGGCCGTCACTGCCCCTACACTCCCCTCCCAACACTGGTCCCGTGCAGCCCGCTCCAACTTCTCCCGCGCCTTGGGCCTCAACAATCCATCGAACCCCCACTCCCTGATGAAATACCTCACATCACACACATTGGGCACAGGTCCTCACGGGACTAAAACCCACTACAAATGAATCCTACTCTCCATGCGGAGCGCAGAATGGAGAATTCATATTAGCGGACATACAACCCAAAGAGGCCGCCCCTCTCCTCAGTTCACACAAGAGGTACAGGGGCTACTTATCCATGATGGCGTGATCCCCATTCGACCCCATGTCCTATCCAGGGTGGACTACCTGGACATGATGGACATCCCCTACTCCATTGTGCCCAAAAAACTATCTGGAAATATGTACACCATCCCCTGTTGCAGCCTCAAGTCTGCTCCCATGTGTGGCACTGCCTGAGTCAGGTGTATCATACAGCTGAGTGCTCTAATGTTTTACACTTATTCTGTGTCGTGTGTGGCCAGTATGGAACGCTGTTTCACCGCCTGGAGAAGTGCCCCACTCTTAAGTGATATGGCGCGAAGTTCAACGTCTGCTGGGCCAGGATCAAACACATCCCTTCAGTCTGTCAATAGATATGTTTGCTATATAATGGCCTCCTCCCCTCCCACCCTCCCTCCATGCTCTGGTGGTTGCAATCGCCATGTGGACCATCCACACGATTGTATTAGATGCCATCGTAGGCTCCACCCCCACCCTCCCAGAAACTGTCCACAGATTCCGGTCTCATTTAGTGGACCACTTTCAAGCGTGGATGTTTGGATATCTCCCATTGCATTGCCGACATCTGGTCTCCTCCTGGTTCCCAGTCTGGTTCATCAAATCAGACCCATTCCTCCACATGTGCTCAATAGTGGCTACAGCCCCTTCACATATTCCCTCCCCCTCCCCATAAGTGGCGTTCCCGCTGGCAACAAGAGATAGCATCGCTTCTCTGGGGTGCCTCCCCTGGTACTAAGTGTGTCTTTCCTGAGTCATATTCAGAAGTGTCCGTCCCATGGTCGGCCTTCCCCGCAATAAATTTAAAAGGTACCGCCAAATTTATAATAATGATTATTTACCTCACAAAGGTGAAAACTCCTATTGTAAATCTTTAACCAACCATCTGGATATGTTGTTTTTATAATACTTAATGTCATACCTTAACTAATAATTAGATAGCGGATTTGATTAACCAGCATCTTACCTTGGCACGTGTGCTACGTTTTTATATGTATAGCCTAGCATATTGAATTACTATTAATTGGATTCCTACTTCCCCATTGGCACATCTCTCATTCCCTTAACACATTGGCCAATGATGCTGTGGCTTTTATTAGATCATCACCCCCTGATTTATTGGTGAATTATTCTATGCTTCCCATGCTGTTATAAAACCATCAGTGATAGAGTCCTTATAATTGTCAAGGCCATCTGCCAGTAATTTGACTAAGGCTGACATATTACTCTTTTCCAGGAAATACTCCATGCTTTAGTTTTCGATTCTTCAGCTCAAATCAGATTTCACCATTGTTAGTCTAGCAATTTTAGAGTGCTGCTTGGTAGCTATGGAAAGCACTAATGAGAACGTTGGTAGAGCAAGCATATCTGGAGAGGGTTATCATTTGCTAAGGTGATCTTTTTTCTGTAGAAACTTTAAGAGCTTACCAAGAAAATTATTTAAGCAAGCACAAGACCCACTGTCTTTATGAGATACTACATTGTGCTCTATATTTTCTTGAAAAAAATCCCTGATATTGAAAATAAGGTTTTTGTGTTGTTTTTGGTCAAGGCTACTGTCATCAAAAAGTGCCTTTTTTCTATGTGTAATAAACCTGTGCAGTTTAATTTGATATATTTGCACCAATTTCAACACATGGTGCTCACTACAGGGGCACAAATTTTGTTTCCCTGTACACGTTATCATCAAATATGAATTCTGATATCTTAATTATTAACTACATCCAGACAGAGGTGGAAAACCCTTTAGACTATGAATTGGACTGCCGCCAGGATCAGCCAAATTGTTCAGCTGAGATTGGTCAATTATGAGCG
The DNA here is from genome assembly GCA_022478985.1 of Massospora cicadina. Lineage (NCBI taxonomy): Eukaryota > Fungi > Entomophthoromycota > Entomophthoromycetes > Entomophthorales > Entomophthoraceae > Massospora > Massospora cicadina. The sequence goes on from JAKSZP010013193.1 coordinate 34,946, forward strand.
AAATTTAAGGCCAATGTTTGCCTGATTTTGTAATAATATTGGATCATGATCTTCAAATCAAAAACGGGAAAGTAAGTAAGGCCCCTCTAGAATAAAAATTGGCTTTAAATGGAACTCATAATCTGCTAACCAACAATTGCCAATATGGAAACTACATAGCCGGTAGAACGCCACAAAGTTTTAAATAATGAACTAATTTAAGTTGGAGACTCAAGGGGATTTTTTCCAGTGTCATCCAGGTTAAGTTTCTTAGAGAACTCTTCTAGAGGATTCTAATAGTGAGAGTGATGGGGAGCTGATTATATGTATTTGAGCCACTGTTTCCCCTCTGTTATGACAGTTGGATCCTCCGCACCCCTTGGTAATATGACAGAATATGAAAGTCAGTTAGGAACACTGCAGGCCGTTCAGTCCTGCATCATGAAAATAATTTCTGCTTAATCCGGTGAACTTACCAGTTTTATTAAAAATGCAAACATACACAATTTTCTGGATCTCATTAAAGTTTTCATGGCCAGAGCACCTGATACCACTAAGTTGAATGTGTTTGCAAACTCGTTGGACTCTGAGAATCAAGAGTTAGTTATGCCAAAACTAAAGAAGGCTGGCGTTCCCTACACTAACGCCAAGGCCCTTCTCATCAAGGAGTTTGGTAGAGCTGAAAGGATGACCACTATTAAAATGGGATTTTATAATATTCCCTTTAAAAGAGATGAATGCATTAAAGTATTTGCCAAACGCTTTTACTTAGAGGCGCAGAAACTGTCTGAATCTAATGTCATAAATATTTATGACGCCCAGATCGCGCTTTGCCACGCCTGTGAGCCCTATAAGGAGTTGTATTGGGTATTGATATCAGTTTTGAATGAGGAGAACACTATTAAACACATGGTAAAATATCTCTGTTGTTGCGGTATCACTCTGAAGTGCTGAATTTAAGTCTGTGGAAATCGCATGATCAATCTGATCTTGATATCCTTCTCTTAAGAAATTAGCTTAGGTGTATGTCCTTCATTTTGAGAATCCTAATAATAATCAGGCCATCTATTTTTTAATTTAAGCATTATGTCAATCATTGCCCTAAGGCCAGTTCTAAGTCTAGGGTTCCTTTGGGGAGCCCCATGAAAGAGGCGGACTTGGGAAAAATCAAGGCGGAGTAGAACAGTGATTTTCTACATCTGTCTCTCTAAGAAACATTCCAAGTATAAAAAAATATTAAACACCACTTTATGTAAGGTCAAAGAATGACAAATTCACCATTTCTCTGGCAGTTCAGCATTTAATAGCTAAAGATAGGGTCATCATGATCCACTTTGCCATCATAAAGGCAAAGCTGAACTGGCACCTAAAAATAGAAGTGAAGCCGTACCTTAAAGTTAGTATTACAAGAGCTTCCATTTACTTCTGGAGATATTCCACAATTAAACAGGGTCCATATGGCAATGCCTATTGAGAATTTGATGGAATCGAGCCCCATGGTAAGCATAGATCTTTTAAACTTTTTAAATCAGGCGGACACATTGGAGGTCCTAACAATATGTCTGGCGGACACTTATTTTTCTGAATGCACATATATTTATTTTAGTAATTAAGCTTAAAGTCTGTGCAACCGTGAAAGTGGGGCAGTCAATATAGCATTCACTAAGCTAGTAAAGAGACTGGGCCTCCCTACTGACATAGATCGTTGGTAAATTTTTAGTATGGCGGACCCTTAAACCACTACTCTAGAAGGAGCATAAATTGCTTTGCCTCTGCAATTCAGCTCACTGGTAGTATCCGCTCCTGGTATTGGTTTTTATTAAAATATGAATATCTTACTGTGATTTCCTCTATGAGAACTAATAAATTCAAAACTGATTTTGAGGAGTATACTTTCAGAATCTTGGACAAACTATTCCATTTCTTTATAAGTGTAAGGATGAGGACCTGTCGCCTCAAACACATGGTTTTGTCAACATAGTATACAAAAATGGTATCGTGGCCTTAGGTTACAAGAATATTTAATTCTGTATGCAAAGGTTAACCAACCATATTGCTGAGTCCACAGTTCTTTCACTACATGCTAACCATAATCTAACCATTTATGGCAGGCCATCCAGTAAATGTGGGAACCAAAATTAGACTGGAAATTTCCCAAGGATTATATGATAAGATATTCGCGCCATTCTGTCATTTCAATTTAGAACCAGTCGCTGTTCCTCGGATTATTATCCCCAAACATGGCGAGATTCAAGTGATATTAGCTGATTTGTATGAGTACCCTATTCAGCTAAAGCGACACCTGATTATCAATTTTGTGCATATGCTATCAGTTGACAAAGTCCAGAATATTTATGATTTTCACATTTTGATGAACTAGGCATTAACAGCAAAATTGAGCAACTTGTTTGATCTCTAGTACCTTAAAAAAGCCTATCTATGATAACTGAGGATGAGAAGGCTTAAGAGCTGTCCCTTTTTGACAAGTATAGAATTATTTTTGCTTAAAAACCTGTGATTTAGGTTGTGCTCATGATGCAAATCATCATATCAACAACGTGAATAATCTGCCAGCATCCAACCAATCAGATGTTCAAAGGTGATGGGTGAGGTTATTAATACTGAAATTAATCAGTTGGTGCAAAACGGAATGTTATTGCCTTCCAATAGTCCCTAGGCCTCCCTAGTGTAATCATTAAGAAAAAGGATGGTTCTAACTGGGTAGTAATAGACTATCACAAGCTTAATAGTATTACAATTAAAGTATTATATATCATTTTATATGGACCAACGATGCATTAGACTGCTTAGGCAGCGCGCAATATTTCTCAGCTATGAATTCTTTTTCTGGCTACTGGCAGATAGAGTTGCCCAAGAAGGAACAAGAAGAATGCGACATGATCACATCTCAGGGCCTCTACCAGCATACAAGAATTCCGCAAGGTCTGTGCAACATACCTGCGACCTTTAAGCAGTCTATGGATAGCAACCTCAGTGATTACAAGATCTCTTGTGTTCTTGTATAATTAAATAGTATAAATTTTTTTTCTCTAAACGTTTAGTGGACGCCCACAGAATTTAAGAAAAGGTCTTCCGCCGTCTAGCCAAAACTTAACTGAAAATTTAAGTCGTGTAGGTGTATTTTTTTACAGAAGCAACTGAAATATTGTGGTTTGTCACTGAAAAACATGGCTTGCAGCCCCAGCCAGCGAAGGCTGAAGCAATTATATGCATGGCGCGGCCTAGTAGAAAGTTATCATTCAAGTATTTCTTGGAATTATTGGCTACTACCACTGGTAGATAGAAAACTTTATTAAAGTAGGTGAACCACTATTTCACCTCCCAAAGAACGGAGCCCATTTGAGTGGACTTGGAACATCCAGCTATCCATCAATAGACTCAGGCTTTACCTTACCCAATCTCCACTGTTAGTGTACCCCAATTTTGAAAACCATTTTTAATCAAATGGATGCTTCACTTATCGCCGTTGTGGTGGTGTTTACTCAGTATGATTCCAAAGAGTTGAGCACCCCATGACTTATTAAAGTCAGACGTTGAATGTCTATGAATGGAATTATACAGTAACTGAGAAGGAGTGTTTGCAGTCATTTACGTGTGTGAGCAGCTTTATTTGTACATACATGGAGTGCATTTCACTGTAGTGACTGATAATGCCTCCCTTCGTTGGTTACAGAATTTGAAAGAGCCCAAAGGATGGTAGCCTATTGGGTCTTAAAATTTCAGGCTTATTATTTGAGATTCAACATTGATCCAGCGTCAAACATTAAAACGCCAACACACTATCTCACCTGCCAACAATGGCCTTAGTGGCTAATATTAGTTTGATTTAATTGATAATATTCTAAATCAAATATTTTGATAATGAACCAGCAGAGGTTCAGTACTCAAATATAAACCTAATGAAGAATACCTTTGTATGAAATGGCAAGCTTTACAAGTTCATCAATGATCAGTAACTTTAGATACCCTGGCTAATGGAATGAACAGATATTATTGTCAGGGGCTCATAGGGAGATGGGGCATGGAGGTTCTAAGGATAAGATTGAGTTGCTAAAGCAGCAACACTATTTGGAATCTATGAACTTTGACATTCATGAGACCCTCCGCTGTTGTAATAAATGCCAAGTGGACGGCGCTTACATAAAAGCAACTTCTTATCAATTAGTTAAGACAACTTTTCTTGGCATGTCGTTTCTATCCAAATCATGGGCCCTTGGCCAGTACATCAGGACAAACTCAATACATTATTGTATCCATTAATAATCTCACCAAGTAGGTGGAGGCCAAAGTGATCTGGGACTTGGCGCACAACGAAGGCCAATTTTATCTAATAGGATATTATCTATTGCCATGGATGCCCCCAGTTATTTTGGAAGAAAATTGAACTAATTTCTTATCTCAATTAATTTACTCTACTCAACGGTTTTATGGGTATACGCAGCATATTAATTAAACCTTATCACACCCAAGATCAACGTCATTGTAGATTGAGTAAATGGTAATTTTAAAGTTTTGAATTAAACTTCTGAAATGGACAGTAAAATCCCAAAGTTACTTTATGGAATCTCCAAAAAGATATGAATAATAGTAAAAATAAGGTTGTAAATAGACCTAGCTTTTATTATCAAAAAAGTATTGAACATTTATAGGTTTCAAAGTAGTTCAGGATTTATCCAAACTTTTTAATTGCTGAGAAATTAAATCTTCTGATATCACCTGATCAGGATAAGAGTGATTGTCCTTGTTAAACTTGATAAGATTAGATTCATTGAGTTCCCCTTCTGATATTATAAGTGGAATATTTTAGGTAAAAATTTGGGAACAGTCAAATTCTGTAAGATCCCGACACTTCCCCCACAAGATTCAATTGTGGAGGAGGGTGAATCTTCAAAAATCAAGGGTGGATATGATTTACAACTATACCAATATCTACATGGACAATTAAATATTTAACCCCTATTTAAGTATAAATTCTTAAGGACCAGAACAGTTAGATCCCAACTTCTCAGTTTGTCTATCAGGTCAGGAGTGATAATACATAACATAATCTCCAAATTGATATTCAGGCAAAACAGGATTATGATAAGTTACTTTTTAAGTCTCCTTTTTGGTGGTTTCTTCAATTAATTCCATGGCTTGAGCTTGAAGGCAAATAATCTCATCATCCAGATTTCTTATAACTAAATCAGAATTTTCTGGTATACTCTCCTTGAATATTGCTTATACGCTTGAAGGAACTGAGGGATCTCGCCCATAAATACATTTGAAGGGTGACATCTTAATAACTTAATGATAAATTATTTGGTAAGCAAACAAAGCACTAGGTAATAGAAGTTCCACCTAGATGTGTCTGTTAAAGGCATCTTCTTTAAAATAGAGACTAAATGTTCCACTGACTCTCTCAATGGACCTATTATTTAATAAGTGGTAAGGAATTACAAACCGTTGGGCAGTATTGAATAACGTTGACAACTCTTGTAAAAGTTGAGAAGTGAAGTTCGTTCCACTTTCTGACATAAGTACTTTAGGCTACCCATGTTGGGTGATGATATGGCGGTAAGGTAGTAAGGAAGTTGCCTTAGCGGAGGGAGTAGCAATTGATATGGCCTCGACCCATTTAGTTAAATGGTCAACTGCCATGATACTGTACTGGCGTCCATGTAACCCCCAAGGAAAAAGTCCTACAATATCGATACTTACCACTTCAGATGCATTAGTCAGTGGAATCACTTGATGCTGATAAGTAGTGTTAGTTGCGCCATGATTTTTACAAATGAGACAAAAATTAAGTGTCTCTAATGGTTTCAGTCATATTATTCCAATAGTACCAAGCTTTTAACCACTCATTGGTTTTTTTAAACTACAATGACATACTTGTCTGTGCCCTTCCATAATAGCGTGGTATCTTGAGTTTGTGTGAAAAAAGGGTAACCACTTGGACTTGACCTTCTTATAAAAACCTTCATAAATCATGGTATCTTTAGTGATAGATTTTAGGAAATCACAATTTTTTCAGATTCTCAATCCCATAACTCAAGCCGTCCAATTAGATTTTATAGTTGTTCCTCTTTTCCAGAATCCAAGATCAATATAGGCAATTGAGATAGGCCGTCAGCATTTTAATGATGGGTAACTGAGCGATGTACAATTAAAAACCAAAAATTATGTCTTAGGGCCCAACGTGCTAGTCTCCCATCAGGATCCTTCATATTTTTCAATTATCTTAAAGAAGAATGGTCGGTAACAACAGTAAAATGGTTGCCATATAGGAAGGGTCAGAAGTTTTTAACAGCTAAACACTCCTAATCAGTTACGCTGTTATTTCACTCAGCTTTGGATAATGTTTTGCTGTAAAGAAATACAAGTTGTCGATCTACTCTTCATCAAACTGGGATAGAATAGACCCAATAGCCACATTACTTGCATCAATATGCAGAATAAAAAGCTTTTCAAATCGAGGATGGATCAAAACAGGTGCCTTAGTTAGGGCAGTTTGAGAGAAATAAAAGACTGTTCCTGAGCTGAGCTCCACTCAAATGGCACACCTTTTTGTATATAATGGAATAAGGGCTCTGCCATATCAGCAAGCTTGGTTATAAATTGACAATAGTTTCCTACCGTACTGAGGATGACTTGGATGTCCTGCAAGGATGTTGGAGTTGTCATTCATTTAATAGCTTGAATTTTATCTGAAAGTATTTGAATTCCTTGAGCCAAAACCTGGTGACCTAAGATCTCCATTTCATTGTGAAAAAAGAAAATTAAGGAGGGTTTGAGCTTTAGTGAAAAATTCCAAATTCGTCTAAAAACTTCTTTAAAAAATCCAGATGCTCAGTAAATGTTTTTGAAAATGCAGTTTATTGTCAAAATATACCAGAAAACTGCTCAGTTTTAAATCCAGCACAATACCATCCATGGCTCTTTGAATGTTGCTGGGGCGTTGCTCAACCCTTGTGGCATAAGGGTTGGTTCAAATAAGCCCTACTAGATATTTAGGCACATTTAGCTCGGTCTTTTGGCGCTAAGTTAATTTGCCAGTACCCTCTGGCTAAGTCCATTTCAAAAAATAGGTTGATCCAGCTAACAACTAAAGGTATTCATTGATCCTTGGTAAAGGATAGCTATCTTGATAAGTAATTGCGTTTAATCTGCAATAATCCTTAACCAACTGATGTGAGCCATCTTTTTTTTCACAATAACAGAGGTGAGGCTGTTGAAAAATTCACCATTTTTCAATGGTTCAGGAACTTGGCTAGTGTGCCAGGATCAACGGTATGAGGACTGTCGACCCCTTGCTACGCTGCCTTCATTGGCGCCAGGGGGAGTGGTAACGCTGACTACTCCCTAGATGCTTACCCAACATCTAATCCTTGGGGATCTCTTGCTATCCAGGATTTCTAGTAACGAATCACTTGAAAAAGAGAAGAATAGGCAAAAGTAGATATTTATTTAGTTAAAAAGATGGTGCTTTTATAGATAATTAACCCAACCAACTAACTTTCATATGATATGAGGTTATATTGGATTCTGGGGTAGCATGGAGCATAATACATTGGTAAGGTTCAACCTTAACCATCTTTGGCATAACTCTCCAAAAACTCATAAAATGTCATCAGTTTAACTCACCAGCAACTCAAAATCTATCCTAGAAATCCTCAGCATTGTCTGCAAGTAACCCTAGCATGAAAATCCTTAGCAACGTCAGCTGGCAATCATAAATTTAATTTCATAGCATTGTCCACTGAACTACTTATTAAAATATTAGTTGTAGATTGATCCTTGGCATATGTAGCTGGTAAACCTATTAATTCAAACTAGTTGTAGTTTTATCCTCAGAATTAGTCGCTTGTAAATGATATCAAATTAAATTAGTTGAAGATTGGTTCTTGGCATTAGTCGCTGGTAAATCTTATGAAATCTAAAATATTATATTGAAATAGCTCAACCCAATTTGTTGGAGAGCATGAAGTGAAGCTGCAACATTAAATTATACTTAAATATCTATTGGCAATTTTGATTTAGATGCTTTAGGAATTGTTGGATATCAAGAACTCATTTTGATGAGTTAAATTGAGACTGAAATAATCAAAAGTAGAAGCAGGTTCATTTGAGTAAATCAGGAGAATTGATTGCCTGTTGTAATTAACCGCTGAGATCCACTGAACTCTTGAAAGCTGAACAAAGTTAAATAGTCAATATTGCATGACGTAATTAACTTAAACCACTGGGATCCACTAAAATTAAAAGTTGGACCATCTGAATCTTATCTTAGTTGGCAAGGGTGCCCAACATAAGGTAATCCATTGAATTCATTAGATCAAATTTAGTCAATCCTCTTAGATTAGATAAATTTATTGCCAGCGATGCCTGATTAATAAATCAAAATAGCTGATATCAAAAAGAGCCATAATCTGGTTAGCAATCTCACCAGAGGCTTAGGGACTATTGGAGGGTTTTAATAATACAGCCTCCAATAGTTGATGTAATTCTTTAATGACCTGTGTTTCCTCCACTTTCAACTTATAATAGGGTTTGGCACAAGATGGAGGGTGATCTCCAGTTTCAATAGTATGAATTACTCCATTCATTTTACCAAAATTGTAAGTATGCTTGTCAAATATGTCGGAGTATTCTTCCAATAATTGAAGCACTTGTTTCTCCTGTTATTTAGCAAGGTGTTTCCCTATTAAAGGTCATGTAGTAAGAATCTCCTGACTGGTTTCCAGCCCAAAGTCTTGTAGGCTTCCAAAAGATTTAACGTCATAAATTCAAGACAAGGGCAATAATTTAACATAGGCTTTTGGGTTTTTACAATCCGCCATTTTTGAAACATTGATAAGGTTAGCCAATAAAACAGTTAACAATCCAGAATATGCGTAATCTAATATCCCAGGATAAGGCAAGATCTCTTTAGCAGAAGGGTTTGAAATGCCTTGGACTTGTAATAAATGGTTCTTAAAAAAGAATAATGTAAAAATATAATGAAAATAACCTGAGATTTTGGCGGAATAATCAAAATCTCAGGGGAGAAATTAGCCACTCCTTCTTCTATTTCAGCCATCTTAGGGGGTAACTTTATCAAGGACCTTCACATGATACTGAATGGAATAGGACCTCTTTGATCCCTCTAAAATACATACTTTATGTCTAATATGTTGAGCATGTTCAGATAAAAGCAATGGAACCCTATATCCTAAAACTGATAGAGAAGAGTTGGGGTAATTAATCATTCCATCGAATTCCCATAAAAATTGAGCCCCAAGAGAAGAACATAGCCCAAGTTATAAAGGACGATTGCAGGTACTGCAAAAGTTAACTTCATAATTTTCAATTGTATTGACGAAAAGCTCCAGATGCTTAAGTACTCTGATGTCCTGCAGTGCCTTATTATTTATAATTTGAAATATTGGGCGTTAATTTAATACTTCTTAATCAATTTTGATGAGACTACATTTACAGGAGATTTAGTGTCAATAATAGCTTTAGCATTAATTTTATTCACTCAAAAATCAATGTGGGTGATTGTGCTTCCAAATTGAGAGGGTAAAGTCAACAAGGAGGGCAAGGAGTAGAAGAATGTTCATCTTCATTATACTCTATAAGGTTGTGATGTTCCTGCTGCATACTCAATCATTATTGAGATGGTAAATCTTATTGGTTTTGTCTTTTTTCTCAATTTCATCTGATTATTTTTTATAACAATGGTCTTATGTATGGAAGTATTGATGACAATAATTACACTGTGTAGCTCTAGCAATTTAAGCACTTCATATACTTTAGGATGACTAGGTCTTGGAACCATAGATTGGGGATTTTCAGTAAATTAAGGAGGAAACTTCAACATAGCCTTCTTTATATACAAGAACTTGTGAAGTTCTTTTTTACGCTAATAAGGTAAACTTGCTTCAGAGTCCTAGGACTAAAAGCAGAAAGAACAGCAGTAATAGCATCGTTCAAATTCATCTGGCAACATGCTACAAAGTTTGAGCCTCCCAATAAAATCAATGAGCAAAGTCTTTGATAGTTTCATTTTAATTAGGAGTATGCTCATAAAAGCCTGTTTCTGAGGGTATAGGGTCTATTCACTCCCAAATTCTTTTATTAATGCCTCCTTAACCTTGTACCAAGTAGAAAAATTCATCAAATGAGGTATCATAATATCCTGGGCTAATTGGGTCAGACAATTTGGTAGTAAATTATTTTTTGATGGTCATGACCTCACCCAGAGCCTTCTCATTTAAATAGAGGAATGTAGTGATACTGCCTTCCCCTGGGAAAGTACTTGTCCTTGAATACAGGTTTAAAACTCATAGGAGCATTGGCTGATAAAAAATGCTTTCCAGGTTGTTCCAATTGAGTGAAAGCATAAGTTTTTGAGTCAGAAGCTTGGTAAGAATATTGAGGATAGGAACCAGCTGCCTCAGTACAATTTTAATTAATCTGACAATTTAAATCAGAATGCCCCAATTATTCATCCAATCTGTGAGATAACTCAAAAAATTGCTCCTGATGTGCATGGTATTTAAATTTCAAAGTTTCAATTCTTCATTTGAAGCATATACCCATTTGATTTACAGGCCGGCAACAGGATTTCAGTATCCTTTGTCCAATTACCCAGATTGTTCAATTCTTCATATAAGGATTGAAGTGATAACATGGGATCATTAGGTACAACATTGGGAGTTAAATTACACTCCTTGACAACTTTATGAAACTTCTCATTCAATTGTTCATTTATGCTCTATAGAGTGTTAGCCTGCTGAAGTTTCCTGGATGCCCATCAGCACTAGGGGGTCCACAAGGTCCATCATCACCAGGAGGTCCACGAGGTCCTCCAACACCAGGAGAACCTTGTTCCCCCTGGGAACCCATAATTCCCAAGTTTTTTTAATTCACTAACTCAAAATTTAATTCCAGAGTACAATTGCTCCAATTGGAAGAGGCAATTTTTAACTTCATCTTCCATCAATTGATTATGCCTAGAGAGTCGGGAAAAAGTGCGCTTCATTCAACCTGAATTTATTGGACTCACTTAGTTAACTGTGAGTCAACAAAACTATATATTCCGTGATCAAGCTGAACAAGTTGTTGCAAGTTCATCAAGATTTCAATTACTAATAATGGCGTCACAAATCTCCTTACTAAACTTGGAGACAGACAAGAAGAACTCAGAAACATAATTATTCAAATATTGGAATCCTTCTAATAAATTAAGCATACCTTAATGATGAATTCCTACTACTTGTAATAGGTGTTATAGGGTTGCACGTACAAAATGGTGTAAATATACCTCAGTACAAATCCTTGGCAATTGAGAAGTTTAATATAAAAATCTCATTATAGAGGGTACAGCAGTCATCTGAGATTGAGTGGAATGGATTCCAGGAATTAGACCTCCTCAAGCATCTGATTAATGATGCTTCAGAAACCTCAGGCTGTATTTTAAAGTTTGTAATAAAGCTTAATTAGGACCCTAAAATTATAAGTTGGCACAGAATTATAACGTATATGGTACACTTGGAATTTTGGTTCTAGTGGAACAGACCCATTGTAGAATACTTCCTTGCTCATGGTCTTGAGACTCTTCAAACAAAAAGCAGATTTTATCTTGGTTATTGACATTTTCACAAGATATTAACTCAGAGAGGTCCTATAGTGAGCACCAGTTTTTAAAGTTTTGAATTGCTTTCTCAAATGGACAGGAGTTTCAAAGTTACTTTATGGAATCTCCAAAAAGATATGAAAAACAGTAAAAATAATGTTGTAAATAGACCTAGCTTTTATTATTGAAAGGATGAACATTTATAGGTTTGATGTAGTTTGAGATCTATCCAATCTTTTCAATTGCTGAGCATATGAATCTTCTGATATCAACTGATTGGTTTAATCATGATCATTCTTGTTAAACTTGATAGCATAAGCTCCATTGAGTTCCCCCTCTGATTTTTTGTAGATATTTGGGGTAAAAGTTTTAGGAATGGAAGAATTCAGCAAATTCCGACAGGTACCCTCGTTGGAGTTTTACATAAGATAATTTTAGGTAAGGCGTCCAGCTAGAATCTTTTCTTAACTTCTGCCGTTTTTGCCTATACCATATCATATCACTCAGCCATGGGGAATTCTCCATTAGTGTTACTTTATGGGTTAAACTGGTGATTTCCCCATTCTTTTATTCGTGCATGGCTCAAGAAAATGTGAGCCCTGATGCCTATATAGAGAACCTAACTAGAACTTTGATTCAACTAAAAGCGTATCTTACTCTAATGTACTAGCGAAAAAAGTAAGATTGTGTGAGTGCAATAATGAGGGCCAGCAGATCTTATCCCACTTAGGTGTGATAGGATCATTTTATATTATGATAATCACAGTTTGGATGAACTACCAAATTGCATCACTTAATGGAAAGTCACACAAGAGATCATTGAGAAGACATCCACAGATGCCTGCACTCTGAAAGATCTTGTTAAAGATTAACTTATTAACTGGGTGCATGCTGATTTCTTAAAGTAGTATCAGATGAGTTCTTGCAGATGGCTCAAGCTCTCAGTAGGTTAGTTGACCCCTCACATCTTTTTTACCCAATGTTTGGTTAAGTGGTGGAAAATGTTGTAATTGCTTTGATAAACAATCCGGATATGTTATTTTTTTAATATGTAATGTCATACTCAACTAGTAAATAGATATCAGAATCAATTAGGCAGCGTTCTTACCTCATCATGCGTGCTACATTTGTATATGTATGTTGGGATTTTTGCCCATATTCCAAACTTACTAGGTTACCAGGGGTCGCTAGGGGATAATTCCCTATAGCGAAGTGAAATGGATATCAGTTAACCCTGATTTTGGGGTAACAATGTTTGGTGGATTTTAGGTAATTCTCCTGGGTTGGATATTCAGGATAGATCCAGGTAAATGTTTAATATCTCGTTGGGAAGAATTTCCAACGAAATAGGGCATCTGATAGTGATTAATAATTAGCTATCAGTTGTACCAATTGGGATTGGCTAGGTTTTATCACTGACCAAATGAGAACTTAAGGAACAAGTTGTGAGGCGTTTGATACTGCCTGCAACTAGAAAATCAATCAATTGGTTTGTGACCTGCCTTGATGGATAACAAGTCCCATTACCTAAGCAGGTCTGACAAATATGGTTGGTATGTTGGGATCAAGAGAAAAATGTCAGGGACACATTTTCAACTTTTTCTGTTTTAGGTCTCAAGGATGTCCAAAATGGAATCCTAGTCAGGATGGGGAAGACCATTGCTGATGAGACGACAATGGGTAATTCAAAGTCAATGGCTGCCATTTCATTGATCAGCTGCCAACTGAGGGTTTAGTGCCAAATTACCACTATAAATTCATCTAAGAATTCACTTAATAAAACACATACTTTTACAATTAGTTAGTATTATACAAGATATACTTTACTAGAATTCATTATTAGTTATATTCTTCTTCAAGAAAATATTGCTGTGTGCTTTAATTGGAGTCTCTTTAGAATAAAGAGTAATGATCTGAGCTTGGCTCCAGATTTGAAGCTGAGTTGAATCAGGGATTGCTACCAACTGTGTGTCACCAGAGAGAAGCCATAAATGAGTATCCAAGCGTAGATCAAGTTAGGCAGTATAAGGGAACGAATTCCTAGTAAGGACATTTTAAGAATCTTGAGGAGGAATACTGGTCAAGCGTTGGACTTAATACTAGTGCTTCATTTAACTACAGATAATAGTCTTCGTACTTTAATAAAATGATTACATATTATTATCTGACAACGCGGAGAATTGCATAACATTGAACATGTGCAGTTAATTAATTTAGGAGTTATCAGCCATGAATAATCAAGAAACACATATATTTTAACAATTGGTGCTCACTACAGGGGTGTAGTTTAGTAGAAGATACTAGGACATGATGTCATATAGAGAAGGAGTAGAAGATGTTTCCAATTTTAGCAATGAGTTACCAGGGAAAGTAACGCCATTGGAGAAAAAAATAGAAAATTAGTCTGAGAAGTTTTATCCTTGAAGAATTGTACATGTGAATGTGACCTGTATATGGTAAATGATGTCAAAGAAGATACTCAAGATTTGGGAAAAGGGCTTGGAGCCTAGATATGGAACAGTCTAGAGCTGCAAGAAAACTTTTCCACCAAATATCAACTTAAAAATTAAAAGTGTCAGAAGTGCAAACTCATGTTAAAATTGGGTCTTTTTGCAATAGTCCTAAGGATCACAGGGCTAAACCAGTTGAAATTGGGTCCACATGAAATGGTCCAGGAGTGAGGTGTTTAGATGAGACTAGTTGAGAAATTGGATGAAATTAAAAAAGGGAAGCAATTAATAAAGTGTTTTGGATTGCAATACCAATTAAGAGTACAAGGTCAAAACAGGAAAAGATTGATCAAATATAGTGGAGAGAATCGTTTGACCCAATAATATTCATTTAATTGAGCAGAAATTGCTGGAGATGAGGATCATCAAATTGAGACAAAATTGGATGAAGCTAATGAGGCTATATCATTCTGTGTGATTAAGGGATCGTTTCTGGATCCACCAGTGGAATTACTTTTAACATTTTAGATGGCAAAGAATGCCAAAAATCGTTTTTAAGAAAAATTGATAAGAGCAATCAAATGGAACTGTTGACTAAAAGAGGAGTTACAATTGTGTGAGATATGAAGTCTCAAGTATCAGCTGCTGAAAAAATGAAATGAAATTAGGACCTGTTGGACAAATGACAAGTTGGGACTGAAGGATTAATAAATGAAATCATTCATGAGTATTGCCAAAATTGGAAATTGCTGCCTATATGTGAGGAAACAGCGCTGCTGGTCATATAATGAAGAAGGTCAACACTAAAAAATTGGAAGTATTGGACCTAAAAAATATAATTGTAATGTTCCCAGAGGACCACTGAACCATTAAATTGGCCATGTCCTAAGATTTTGGTCAAGTCCTAAAAGAGAAAAACTGAACCAAATAGATGGTTAAATCTTAAGAGAATAAGATTTTGAACCATGAAAACTGGCAGGTCATAGTATACCGAGGAACATATTTGGATGAAGGGGTAAGAAGGGCCTCTGAACCTAATTGTAGGCTAAAAGTCCCATTGCAAAAATACACCTGAAAGATAAAAAATATAAAATACTAAATATCAATTTATTGATCCATGATTTTTGGACCTACAATGAATTGTAATTGCCAGTATGAGTTGCCAAGAATATCAATCTAATGGTTGATAGAGAGCAGCTCACTGATCTGACGGACAGACAGCAGGAGGAGGTGCTCAAATTATTTGACAAGTATCAGGAACTATTCATCCAGGACGACCATGATTTGGGATGTGCAAGAGATTTAATCTATAAGGTCAATACAGGGGAAAATTTGGTGATAAAAATGAGACCAATTTGATGGTTTAAGGTGGCTGAAGCAGTAGTATAGGAAAAATCAGCAAACTAGTGAAGCATGGCTTCTAGTTCTGTTGTCAAGTCCCTGGTGAGCCCTATCCTTATTGTGAAGAAGAAAGGTGGCTCTAATTGTGCGTTGATCAATTATCAGAAGCTGAACAAAATCACAAAGAAAGAATCATACCCAAAAAATAAGAACCAATGATGCTCTAGATCTATTGGGAAAGGTGAATTATTTCTCAATGATGGATCTAACATCAGGATATTGGCAAATCGATTTGCCAAGAGAAGACCAAGAGCAATGTGTAATTATCACTGCGCAGGGGCTTTATCAACCATGGAGGATGCCCCAGGGTCTGTTCAATGCGCCTGCGACGTTTCTGATGTCCATGGACGCCATACTAAATGACTTGAAGTAGTCATGCGTCCTGGTGTACTTGGACAATAAAAATGTGTTCAATAGAACGTCTACTGACCGTTTGCACCACTTGGAGGAAGTGTTTAAGAGACTATCTGCAGTCAACCTTAAAATTAAGCCAAAATAAGTGCCACTACTCCAAAACTGTGTTAAAATATCTGGGATTTGTAATCAACTCTTGTGAACTGCAGCTGCATGCCCAGAAGATCGAAGCCATATACCAAATGGTTATGGCAAAGAGTGTCTGAGATACCTAAGTATTCCTTGTAATGGTTGGATAATAAAGAAAATTCATTCAGGATTTTGCAAATTAGCTGAGCCCCTCTTCCATTTGTTGAAGAGTCTGAAAAAAGGATATGTTTGGAGTGAAGAGGCCCAGAATCTTTTAATGAAATATGGCAATAATTAATAGATTTTCCGAGTTTTAAGTCCAAATTTGATTGAAACTTATAATACAAACTGATACTTTGTTGATGGCGATAAGCGCTGTATTAATCCAAGTATGTGAACTTAGGATGAACATCTGGTGGCATATGTGAGCCAGACACTCTTATCCACCGAGAAAAATTACATTAAAATTGAGTGTGAATACCTTGCAGTCATTTACGCCTGTAAACAATTTAGGTGTAAATCCATGGAATGAACTTCAAAGTGGTGTTGGACCACTCCTCGTTGCATTTGCTACACAGTTTATGAGAGCCAGAAGGACAACTGGCCTGATGGGCACTAAAGTTAAAGGCTTATGATTATGGGATAGTCCACCAAGCTGGGGCTTCTATTCAAAATGCGAATGGCTTATCATGGTGACTAATGGTCCAGTTGGTATACCTGCAGGCGGATGAGCTATTCCAGAGAATGGTTGAAGGAAAATTGGTAATGAGCCCTGAGAAATCCAAGGTGCACTTTGGAAAGTGATGGAAAACACCGAGACCATGGATGGACAAGTATTTAAGATGATCAATAGGAAGCGTTTACTATTTCCAAGGCCATCAGAACGAGCGGCTTTCATTCAAGCCGCTCATAAGGTTTTTGAGCATGGAGGCCTGAGAAAAATGGCCAATCATATGTGCCAGTATTACTACTGGGAGTCCATTAACTACAATGTCATGGACTATCTGGCTTGTTGTGTGGGGTGCCAGTTGCACAAGCCGCATAAGAACATGACAGGATACTGACTGGTCCACCCTGGATTTGCCTGGCATACAGTGCCCATCAATGTGATAGAATCATTAACCATGAGTACCAGGGGAATCAAATACATCATAGTTACAATTGACCATCTGACGAAATGGGCCAAAAAAAGGCCTGGCAAAAGTAGACGCTACAAGCACTGCAAGGTATATCCTGGATCAAGTAGTATATTGACATGGATGCCCACAGGACTTGTTGAGTAATAAAGGAACAAATTTCACATCTCATGTAATCCTGCAATTCATTGAAATAGTGGGATCTGAGGAGTCATGTCTGTACCATAACAGCTGGAGACAACATGACTGGTAGAACAAGTCAATGGGATGCTGGCCATAATGCCAAGGAAGCTGGTCGCAGAAAAGACTACCATGTGGGGACCATATCTTAGTTTGGTTTTGTTCACCTACAATATAAGTAATCATCTAGCAATGGGAAAACGCCTTTTGAATTGGTATATGGAAGGAAGGCTGCTTAAACATTCAGGTAGAACTGATTGTTACATTTTGACTCGAGACTCGATTTCCAAATCTTGAGTCAAAACACTTTTTATGGTCATTGCAGTTCATGTGGGGCTCAGCGCTGGGATGTGACCCTCCTGAGCTATTCTTTATTCTCTTGGGGGCGTGAAGGATAGTGTGGGAGGGGCTCCCCATAAGGACAACTTTTAAGGTCAGGCCTACACAATTCTAAACTCAGTTTAAAATTTTTAGTCATTTCCCACCCTCACACGAGTCTCTCTAGTGGCCTTGAGGCCTCTTGCCTTGTCTTATTTGGTATCAATGGAGAACCTAGTTTTATATCCTCAGCTGAAAGTTGGGATTTGGTGTCAAACTGATCTGCTGAATACTCTGGCTTATGTGTTGTTCACAGTACCTATGTTATTGATTAAATTTGTCAGCATGTTTATTTTTGTTAATAGAAATCAAGGCTAATTTTGTGGGTGAATCCTCACATACCTGTGTATGTCTTTCTCGTTTTCAAACTCTCCTAAATCTGAGGCTAAATTGTGAGTATGATGAGTCAAAACTTCAACTTCAAAGGAACCCCATATCAGACAATATTTTGGTGTTCATCCGCCAATCTGAAGGCAAGATGTCAGTTAAAACCTGGGACGTTTCCTTCATTACAGCTGCGTTGCCGCAAAATCTTATATTAGTTGGTGGATCCAACATTGGGGATGAGTTCTGAGCAGTACCTGAACTGATTGATGAATATCCTGATCAAAATGCAATTGCAAGCATTCAATATGACTTTGAAGGAAAGGATTTGAGCAAAAAACAACATATGGTAAGAACTGACCTGCCTTTATCATAATACCAGATAGGTAAAAGAGTTGCCTATTGTGATACACATGGTTTCAGGAGAAGAAACAAGTTGGAGGCTTTGTGGTTAGGTCCATTCAAGGTTATTGCCAGGACGGTGATGGACGCCTACTCTACTAAGGATCTCTTTTATGGAAGGATAGTTAATTGAATCCATGCTAAATATTTAAAGCAATGGATTGATTAAAAATAATGAAAAAAGAGTTCCTGAAGTACTGCCAAACCATTAAGTTGGTTATGTCCTAAAGATGGGTTAAGTCTGAAAAAAGGACCGCTGAACCAAAATAGATGGTTAGATCTAAAAAAAGTATGACCTCTGAGCCATAGAAAATTGGTAGGTCTAAGTATACCTAGGAACCAGTTTGGGAGAAAGAATTAAAAAGATAGACCTCTGAACCAAGAAAAGGTCAAGTACCATAGAAAAAAGAAGAGAAAACTAAAAGATTGATAAAATATCGAGAAAAGATTTATTAAAACGCATAAAAAAATGTATTTTTATAATTATTATTTTTTATTAGTTATCCTTGACTCAGGGATGATTTTGCTTATGTCACCTCTTGGGGAGGAAAATTGATCGCAGTAGGAGTAAACGACCTATTATAATTTTATGTGAGATAGGATGCTAGCGAGGGGCTAGACCAACTCAAAACAAGTTCATTGAGTGGATTCTGATCCCTGCGAGAAAGTGACTAAGGGAAGAGAAATGGAAATTTCGTAATATGCCAAATGCTTGCCCCAGATTGGGGAGGGAAGCAACAGAACAAGAAGAGGCACTCATTGAATAACCCCAAGTAATCCCAATATGGCACTGGAGCTGGAAGATTGGTCTTGAGCACTTGCTGACGTGCTTTGCCAAGGACATTGGACATGTGGGCCAGCATTAAGCAATAGATACTAGGTGGGGGTTGTCAAATCATGCCCCATATTAAAGCCATCAATGGAAGATACCAATGGGAAGCACCAGAAAATAGATAGTCATACAAGGATAAAATGGTATCCTAAAGATGACAACTACGAGCTTCTTGGAAGAAAAAGCAGAATGAGAAATGAAAGCCAGGAGAGGCTGAAATCTTTGTGCCCAACTTTGAAGAATTTGTCCAGAAAAACAAAGAGCATAATCTACAACATCTTAATCTAGGTTTTTCTGATCAGATGAGTTCAGAGCTATGGAAAACTCTCAGTTACTTGGGTCCTCAATTCTACATAGGGGAGTTTGAAATGTTTGCTATTTCTGATAGCTAGTTCAGTGGCCAAAACAGCTGGCTTGTAATACTAGCTGAGTCAAAAAAGGAACTCTGGAAGAAGGTACAATATGACAAGGAACAATCAATTGAGAGTGGAAGGCATTGCTTCAAGAGGTTTGACAATGATGGTAGGAGAATTTACAAATGGAGCTGAATCCAGGAGAGCTTTGAAATCTAACTTGAGAATCAATGACAGAGGAAGGATTGGTCTCAAGTTATTTGAGACAATCACTAACCTGGTTTGTTAGTTTACCATCCCAGTAACTCCATGGATGTACTGGCCACGGGTACTTGGTTATGAGTATGAGTCATGGAAGGCCCATAGAAGAGGTTCCAATGCGCAGATTGACTCATCAGCTGTAAGAGCTGAAGGTCTTTATAAGAAATGCTATTAAGCAGTTGTTGGTACCGAGACTCTGAATTTGACATATGAGCTGGACAAATGGGGGATGTTGGACTTTTATGATAGTTGACATTATGCACTCTGGAATCAATTAAGCTCTAATTTTGGAGAAATTAATCCCAAAATTAATGGGATAAGCTCTAGAGAAGAATAAAGAAAAATATGAGTCATGAGGTTATTATGAAAAAATACCAAAGGCGAATATAATTGAGCATTCTTGATTGTGCCACCAAGCAAACATCAATGGCAAAAATCTCCTGTCAAGGATGAGGAGAAAATTAGGAAATCGAAAATTCCAGACCAAGAATCCTAAATATGACATCATATTATATGCACTGACGGGGAGAAGTGGATCCAGATTAATATCATCATGAGTAAAGTTTTATCCTGGCACATCAGAAGGTTGTGGGAACTGCGCTCTGAGTAGGCAGTAGTGAGGAGAAAGAGGAAGAGAGCCGCATGCCAAAGGTTGTCCTGAGCAGCGTTGAGTACTGATTTACTGTACACCTCTTGAACAAAAGAAGTATGTGACCGCTTGACCAAAGCGGTATTCTCCTGTCCTGATCCTTTTCTCGCTTGAAACCTAGGCAAGAGGGGAATGCGTTAGGATTTTTGACCATATTCCCAGATGACTAGATTACCAAAGTTTGCTAGAAGATAATTCCCTTTAGCGAAGTGAGTTAGATATCAGTTATCCCTGATTTTAATGTAACAATGCTTGGGGGAAATTTAGGTAATTTGCTTGGGTCAGATCCAGTGGGTATTGATCCGGATAATTGCTTAAGATCTCATTGGAGTTTGCTGACTAATTAGGGGCATCTGATAGTTAATCAATGATTAACTTTCAGATATACTGATTGGGATCAGTCAGGTATCACCAACTGATTGGTAATTTAAGGATCTAGTTGCAAGACGAGTGATGCCACCTGCAACTAGCAAATCAATCAATTGGTTCATGACCTGCCTTAATGGGTAAGAAGTTCTATTATCTAAGCAGGTCGTTTGCCAAATATGGTTGGTTTGCTTGGATCAAGAGGAAAATATTAGGGAAACGTTTTCAACTCTTTATGTTTAGGTCTTGAGGATGTCCAATGACTGAATCCTATCCAGGATGGGGAAGACCATTGCTGATGAGATGACATTTGGTAATTAAAGCCAATGGCTTCCATTTCATTGATCAGCTGCCAACTGAGGGTTTAGTGCAAAAGTCCCACTATAAATTCGTCTAATAATCTACTTAATAAACACATACTTTTACAATTAATTAGTATTATAAAAGATATACTTTACTAAAATTCATCATTAGTTCTATTCTTCTTCAAGAAAATTATTGCTGTGTGCTTTAATTGGAGTCTCTTTAGGATAAAGATTAATGATCTGAGCGTGGATCTAGAGAAGAGAAGCTAAGTTGAATCAGGGATTGCTGCCAACTGTGTGTCAATAGAAAGAAGCCATATGTTGGGATTTTTGCACATATTCCCAACCTGCTAGATTACCTGGTATCACTAAGGGAAAATTCTATTAGGCGAAGTAAATTAGAAGTCAGTTGGCCCAAGTTTTGGAGTAACTACATTTGGGGGATTTTGGGATATTCGCCTGGTCATATCCATCGGGAATTGATCCAGATGAATACTTAAAATCTCATTAAGCAGAGTTGACAACGAAGTAGGGGCATCTGATAGTGATTAGCTATCAGGTGTAGCAATTGGGATCAGTCAGATTTCATCACCAACTGATTGGGAATGAATAACAAGTTGCAAGGTGAGTGATGATGCCTGCAACTAGCGAATCAATTGGTTGGTGAGTGACCTTCCATAATGGGTAATAAGTCCCCTTACCTAAGCAGGTCACTAGCTAAATATGGTTGGTTCACTTGGATCGAGAGCAAAACATTAAGGACATGTTTTCTGACTCTTTCTGTTTGAGGTCTCAAGGATTTCCAATGACAGAATCCTAGCGAGGATGGGGAAGACCATCACTGCTGGGATGAGGATGGGTGATATAATGGCAATGGCTGCCATTTCATCGAAGAGGTATCAACCAAGGGTTAGACAGCTAAATTCCCCATTATATATATTCCCTAGGATTTGCTATAGTAAAAAAAACAGTACTTTACAGTAAAAATTATTAAAGTAATATTACCCATTAAGTATATAGTTAAACTATTATTAACTTCTATTGTGTTGTTCTATCTCAAGGATATTTTGTGCAGAGGGCAATAATTGGAAGAATCTCAGAGAGAAGAGTAAAGATCAGAGTGGGGATCTAGAGAAGAAGGAGCCACAATCAGGGATAGCTGCTGACTGTGTGTTGGGCCAAAAGAGACTGTCACTGGGGTATCTCAGCGAAGATTGGGTGGATAAAAACATAGGGAACGAATCCCTATGAGTATGACTTCACAATTATTTAATTGGGAATACTGGCTGAGCGTTAGGCCGAAATATAATTCATACTCAACTACAGATGATAGTCTCCATACTATCATCAATTAATAATTCATTATATAAAATGTGATGAAGTGCACAAGGAAATTGAACCTGTGCAGTAAAAAGGTTACTGGGTTGCTTGCCAATAACAACCACCAAAGTAAATTTTTATAAGTAGGTGCTCACTACAGGGGTAGTTGAGTGAAGAATCTATAAAATGTCATATAAAGATGAGATTCGCAAACTGTGGACAGAGTTGGCCACTGTAAACCATAATGCCTTAAACTCAGCAGACCATTGGGAGTTTGCAGCCTTGGAAGAATGAGTCGCCAAGGTGAAGGAAGGAACAAAGAATGTAGTAAGCTTCAGGAACGAGTTACTCGGCAAAGTAAACTTGTTGAAAAAGAAAGAAGGGGACCTCTTTTGAGAAGTCTTATACCTGAAAAGGGAGTGAGAAGCGGACGCGTTCATTTAAGAAACTTTGGAGCAGATATCAAAAGATTAATCAAACAAGTGGAGAAACTTAAAGCTCACAGATGTGCTTATGAGCCCGATATGGCAAGCAATGCCAAAGAAAGAAGTACTCACATGATACTTGGGAAGATTTATACCACAAGGAACATGCCGCCCGCTTTTAATTCCAATTTGGAGATGACGCCCAAAGTCACTCTGCATTTTAGCTGAGTAGCTGAACCGAGAGAATCAACCAGAAATAACTTGGAGGAATTTAGGGCAACGCTGAAATTGGCAACATTCCATCAGGATAACGCCCAGCATTTTTCTGACTGTTTGATATGACCATGAATGGTTATGAGGATCATCAAAAGGTGTTGACGGTCATGAATTGCCTAGACACCAACTTTCAAACCTTAGTGTTACCTCACCTGGAGGGGGAAAGCTGGTCACAAGCTGAAGCAAAGTCAGCCATTATGAAAGAGTTCAGGAGTCTGACATGTATGTCAAAACGCAATCAGGAATTTATGGGAATCCAGTTACATAAAGATGAGTCTCTTGATAGATTTGCAGATCGGGTTTACCAGGAGTCACAGATCCTGGCTGGAGTGAAAGTGTTGGATGACTTTAATGCTAGAATCGCTTTGCAAGCGGTCCTTCAGCCCTATCATGATTTGCATCATATGATGCCTTCCATGTTTGTGACAGAAATAACTACCTCACAAATGGTAGATATTTTGAAGATTTTGGGAGCGACATTTGATGCCCCAAAATAGAAGCTTCAAATCTAATCTGGTACAAAATCTGAATACCACGAAGGGAAATAAAGGAGCTAAGGAGGCTACCAATCAAACTGTTCTGGGAAATAAGCCAAAAGAATTCAGACGGTTAAACAAGAAGGAAAAGGTCTGCTATCAGTGTGGCGGGAAAGGACATTTCGCCGTGCACTGTAAAAAGCCAAAGGATCAGATTAATGTGGTCCAAGCCAAGGAGTCAGCCGCCACCAAGGATTTGGGAAAAGGGCCCGCGGCCTAGACAAGGAACAGTCTAGAGCTGTGGAGAAACCTGTTCCTCCTGACAATATGAATGAATAAATTAATATTAGCGATCTATTTGTAGATGACAAGCAGGACCAACTGTGTTAAGTGGTCAATATGGATATAAATGCCATGACTAGAGTCAGGGCAAAGAGAATTGACCCCGAGATAATCAAGGAAGTTGCCCAGCCATACACTTGACAACTGGCAGACAAGATTCGAACTTCTGAGAATCCTGAAGAGTTATCTGACGTTCATTTAGATGAGGCTAATCCATCTATTCCCCTCAGCATGATCAAGGAATCGTTACCTGATTTATTGGCACAAATTATTCACACCCTAGATCTGGCTAATAACGCAGCCATTCACTCAGTAAACACTATATTACAATACTCAGAGTGTACATATATAGACATATAAGTAAATCAAGTGAGGGTGAGGGCGATTGTCAACAGCGGAGTGCCCATCAATATTGTCTTGACAGGCTGGTAAAAAGGATGAAGATATCACCAGACTTGGAACACAAGAAAGAATATGGGACAGCTAGGCCAAACACCACCTTTTCCTGTAGAGCATATAGTGCGCTGCCACTACAATTTGGGTCATTGGTGGTATCTGCGCCAGCCATAGTTTTGGCGAATCAGAACTATGATATTCTGATTGGAAAAGAGTTTCTACGGATTTATGGAGTTAAATTTAACTTTGAGGATAACACATTGACCATCCTGGGTCACATGTTACCATTGGTATACCAGAAGGATGGTGAAGTTCCATTAAATTGGAGGAACAACTTCATAAATCTGATTTACAATGATGGTATTGTACCGATTCAATACCAATTAGTTGGCAGGAAGAGACGAGAGATGCCAGTGGAAATCCTAGAAAACTGGGGAATTCGACTAAGGATCAAGAATGAGAGGACCATACTATCTGGATCGCAGATGATAGTCAGCACTGGGTTGGCATTGGAGATTCCTGAGCTGCTGTATGGGGAAGTTGGAAACCCTGGAATTAGTCCAGAGTGGAGCCATGGGTGGTTCCTGGGATAATAATGCCGGGCCATGGAGAAATTCGAGTTCTCTTGGCGAATTTAAGTGAAAACTGATGAGGACAAGAGGAATCAGATCATCGCATTTGTTCATCTGATCCTGACAGCTGAATTAATGAGATTCCATGATTTTGGGTCTCTCAACAAAATGGGATTACCAGCTGGAGTAGCTGAAAGTATCAGCCTATTATTTGATTGAGAGCAGCTCGTTGATTTGTCAGAAGGTCAGCAAGAGGAGGTGCTCAAAATATTCAAAAAGTATCAGGAAGTGTTTGCTCAGGATGACCACAATTTGGGATGCGCACGAAACATGATCCACAAGGTCAACACCAGGGAAATTTTACTGATAAGGATGAGACCGATCTGACAATCAAATGCTGCTAAAGTGGTAGTTGAGGATGAAATCTGCAAACTAGTAAAGCATGGGCTTCTAATTCCATCATCAAGCCCCTGGGCAAGTCCGATTATGATTGAGAAGAAGAAGGATGGATTCAACCAGGTGGTGATTGACTACTGAAGGCTGAATAAAATTACAAAGAAGGATTTGTATCCCCTACAATAGATCAGTGATGCGCTAGATCTTTTAGGAGAAGCGAAGTGTTTCTCCATGATGGATCTGATCTCGGGATATTGGCAGATTGACTTTCCAAAGAAAGACCAGGAAAAATGCATGATTGTTACTGCGCAGGGGCTATACCAACTGATGAGGATGCCCCAGGGTCTATGCAATGCGCCTGCAATGTTTCAGAGGGCCATGGATGCGATATTAAGCGGCTTGAAGTTGTTGTGCATCCTGGTATATCTGGAAGATATAAACGTGTCCAGTAGGACGTTTACTGATCAGTTACACCACTTGGAAGAAGTATTTAAGTGACTATCCACGGCTAACTTGAAGATCAAGCCAAGGAAGTGCCACTTCTTTAAGAAAGAGTTAAATTAACTGGGATTCATAATCAACTTCAATGGATTACAGCCACAAACCCAGAAGATAGCCGCCATAGAATGGATGGCTGTACCAAAGAGTGACCAAGACATCCAAGTGTTCCTTGGGATGGTCAGATATTGTAGAAGTTTTCTTAGGGACTTCGCCTGAATATCTGAGCCATTATTTCATTTATTAAAGGATCCAAAAAAAGGATTTGTATGGAATGAAGAGGCCCAGGACCCTTTGATGAGTTATGCTGGTATTTGATAGATTCGCCAATTCTAAGATATCTTAATTTTAATTGGGAGTTTATTACTTAAACTGATGCTTCGTTGATGACAATTGGTGCCATACTGAGCCGAGTAGATGAATTTGGGGATGAACATCTGGTGGCATATGTGAACTGGACATTCTCAGCTTCTGAGAGGAACTACACCGTGGCTCAGTGGGAATGCCTTGAAGCTATTTACGCATGCAAGCAGTTTTGGGTGTACATCCATGGAATGCACTTTAGGTGGTAATTGACCACTCTTCACTGCATTGGCTGCACAATTTAAGAGAGCTGGAAGGATGACTGGCCCAATGGTCACTTAAGCTCCAGGCTTACAATTATGAGATAGTCCACCGAGTGGTGGCTTCTCACCAGAACGCGGATGGCTTATCATGGTGGTCAATGGTCCTGTTGGTACACCCGCAGGTGGATGAGCTATTCCAGAGAATGGTTGAAGGAAAAATTATGGACGAGCCCTGAGAAATCCAAGATGCACTTTGGAAAGTGATGGAAAACACCAAGACCATGGATGGACAAGTATTCAATATGATCAATGGGAAGTAGTTATTAATCCAAAAACATCGGAAAGAGAAGCAATAGTACAAGCAGCTCATAAGGTTGTCAGGCATGGAGGCCTGAGAAAAACAACCAACCATATTTGCCAGTATTTTTACTGGAAATTGATCAACTACGATGTCATGGATTATCTAGCTTGTTGTGTGGAGTGCCAGCTGCATAAACCACATAAGAATACAACTGGATACCAACTGGTCCGCCCTGGATTTGCCTGGCACACAGTGTCTATCAATGTGATGGGACCACTGACAATGAGCACGGGGGGAGTCAAGTACATTATAGTTGCCATTGACCATTTGATGAGATGGGTTGAGATAAAGGCCTTAACCAGATAGAAGCTACCAGTACCGCGATGTTCACCCTGGATCAAATGGTATACTGGCATGGATGTCTGCAGGTCCTGCTTAGCAACATGGGATCAACTTCATGTCTCGTGTGATCCTGAGGTTATTTAAGATAATGGGGATCCAAGGAGTCATACCAGTACCATAACGGCCAGAGATGAACAAACTTGTAGAACGGGTCAATGGAATGATGGCCATGACACTGAGGAAGCTAGTAGCAGGGAGAACTTCTACGTGTGGAATGTACCTGAGTTTGGTGACATCTGCCTACAATATTAGTCATCATACAGCGATGGGAAAGATGCCGTTTGAATTGTTATATGGAAGAAAGGCAGTATTGCCACCGATTTTATATTTGGTGGTGGAACTACGTCAGGGATGAGTACTGAGTTTTACCTGAACTGACTGACGAGTATCCTAATCAATATGCAATCAAAAGCATAAGATATGACCTTGAAGAAAAGGATATGAGCGAAATTGATAGATGACAAGAACTGACCAGCCTTAGAAGAATATCGAATAGGGGAAAGAGTTGCCTATTGCAATACACATGGTTTTGGATGAAGAAAAAAATTAGATGTGTTGTGGTCAGGTCCGTTTAAAGTGATCGACAAGACAGCAACTGATGCCTACCCATCAAGAATATCTTGGATGTAAGAGTTGTTAACCAAGTCCACGCTATGTATCTAAAGCGTTGGATCAATGAAAAAATAAAAGAGTTTCCGAAGGACTGAAGAACCAAAAAGTTGGTCATGTCCAGATGATTAGGTCAAGTCCAAAAAAAGGACCTCTTAACCAATCCAAATGGTTAAGTCTGAAAAAAGGACCTCTGAACTATAGAAAACTGGCAGGTTAAGTACCCAGGGCCCAGTTTGGGAAAAAAAAAAAAGAGGGACCGCTGAACTGAAACAAGGTCAAGTCCCATAGTAAAAAAGAAGAACAAAGATAAAATTTTTTTAAAATATATGGGGAAAATATTATAAACTGCATAGAGAAAAAAAACTGATATATCTTTATGATTTTTATTTTTATTGATTGTCCTTAGTATGGGGATGATTCCGCCTATGTAACCTCTTTGGAGAGGGAAAATGGATAGCGGTAGGAAGGAACAGCCTATCAAAATCAATATGTGATTGGATGCTAGCGAGGGCAAGACTTACACAAAACCACATTCTTTGAGTGGACGCCGAGCCCTGAGAGAAAGTGACTAGGGGAAGGGAAATTGAGATGTCAAATAAAGCCAATCGTGAAACCCTGGAGCGTGGAGGAAAGAAACAGTATAAAAAGAGGCAATTGGCGAATAACCCCCAAATAATCCTGATACAGTACCGGAGCTGGAACATTAGTCCTGAGCGCATGAAGACAGTCTTCATCAAGGACACTAGACATATGGGCTGGCAATGAAGAAGGGATGCTTGACGGGGGTTGACAAATCATGCCCCTTATCAACGCCATCAGCGGAAGATACCAATGGGGAGCTCTGGAGAAGAGATAGTCATGCAGGAAGTGGATTACATCATGCAAGTGGCGACTACAGGCTTCTCAAGAGCTAAAGCTGAACAAACCGTGGAACCCAGTTGAGGCTGGAAGCTTTTTGGACCAACTTTGAAGAACTTGGCCAGCATAGTGAAGAGCATAAGTGGCGGTATCCTGATCCAGAAGGTTATCAAAATCAGAGGGATTCAGCACTAGAGTCAAAGCCTTGGTGACTTGGGCTCGGAGTTCAGCGTAGTGGAGCTCAAAGTGTATACTGTTACTGATGGCGAGTTCAGAAACTAGAACAGCTGGTTTGTAATATTGACCGAGTCAGAAGAGGAACTCAGGGAGCAGGTCTGACCTGGCCAGAAACGAATGATCCAGAGAAACTAGCATAATCTCTGGAGCATCTATGATGATGTTCATAGCATCAGCGAAAGGAGATGAATCCAGGAGAGTTTTGAAGTCCAACTCTGGAATTGAAAGCAGAGGACGAATCAGACGAATTTTGTTTGAAATGATAGCCAGCCTGGTTTCAGAGGGATTAGTTACCGTTTCAAGTAATTTGATGGAAGGACTAGCTGCTGGCACCAGACTAGGTGTATGAGTCCTCAAAGGACCATAGAAGAGGTTCCGCTGAGCATACTGACTCATCTGCTGGAAGAGACGGAGGTCTGGATCAGACAAACTATTCAGGAGCTTTAGTAGCATGACTCAGAATTTGACATAAGAGCTGGATGAGAGGGGGATGTCAGACTTATATAAAAGTTGACATTATGCACTCTACAATCCATTAAGCTCCAATTTTGGGGAAATTAATCTCAAAATTAATGATATAAGCTCTCCAAGGTAAGAATTAAGAATAGCTTATGCCAAGAGGTTATTATCAAAATAACAAGGGCGAATAAGAAATAAGTATTCTTAATTAAGCCATGAAACAAACTTAGATGGCAAGAGTCTCCTGTCTAGGATGAGGAGAAAAATAAGAAAATCAAGAACGCTGGACCAAGAATCCTGATTATGACAGCGGGTCATATACCCTGATGGGGGGAAAACTGGATCCCAGGACTAATATTGTCATGAGTAAATTGATCAGACCGTCACAACAGCAGGTCATAGGGACCGCACTCTGAGAAGGCGGTAGCGAGGAAGAAGAGATAGAACGCCATATGCCAAAGGTTATCCTGAGCAGCATTAAGTGTTGATGAGTGTACTCCGCTTAACCCATGAAGTATTCAACCAAGTGTCTGAAGCGGTGTTCTCATGCCCTGGTCCTTTTCTTGCTGGAAATCTAGGCAAGAGGGGGGATGTGTTGGGATTTTTGCCCATATTCCTAGCCTGCTAGATTACCTGGTATCACTAGGGGAAAATTCCCTGTGGCGAAGTGAGTTAGAAATCAGTTGGCCCAAGTTTTGGAGTAACTACATTTGGGGGATTTTGGGATAGTCGCCTGGTCATATCCATTAAGGATTGATCCAGATGAATACTTAAGATCTCATCGGGCAGAGTTGCCAACAAAATAGTGCATCTGATAGTGATTAACTATCAGGTGACATCGATGAATCCCCCCCTTGGGTTGGGACCATCTAGTACTAAAAAAATTAACTATCAGGTGTACCGATTGGGATTGGTCAGGTTTCATCAATGACTGATTGGGAATGAATAGCAAGTTGCAAGGTGAGTGATGCCAACTGCAACTAGCGTATTGATCAGTTTGTGAGTGACCTGCCATAATGGGTAATAAGTCCCCTTACCTAAGCAGGTCACTAGCCAAATATGGTTGGTTCACTTGGATCGAGAGCAAAACATTAAGGACATGTTTTCTGACTCTTTCTGTTTGAGGTCTCAAGGATGCCCAATGACAGAATCCTAGCCAGAATGGGGAAGACCATCACTGCTGGGATGAGGATGGGTGATATAATGGCAATGGCTGCCATTTCATTGAAGAGGTATCAACCAAGGGTTAGACAGCTAAATCCCCCATTATATATATTCCCTAGGACTTGCTATAGTAAAAAAACAGTACTTTACAGTAAAAATTATTAAAGTAATATTACCCATTAAGTATATAGTTAAACTATTATTAACTTCTATTGTGTTGTTCTATCTCAAGGATATTTTGTGCAGAGGGCAATAATTGGAAGAATCTCAGAGAGAAGAGTAAAGATCAGAGTGGGGATCTAGAGAAGAAGGATCCACAATCAGGGATAGCTGCTGACTGTGTGTTGGGCCAAAAGAGACTGTCACTGGGGTATCTCAGCAAAGATTGGGTGGACAAAAACATAGGGAACAAATCCCTACAAGTATGACTTCACAAGTATTTAATTGGGAACACTGGCTGAGCGTTAGGCTAAAATTTTATTCATACTCAACTACAGATAATAGTCTTCATACTGTTATCAATTAATAATTCATTCTATACAATGTGATGAAGTGCATGAGGAAACTGAACCTGTGCAGTAAAAATGTTACTGGGTTGCTTGCTAATAATAACCACCAAAGTAAATTTCTACATCATAAATGAGTATCTGAGCGTAAATCAAGTTAGGTGGTATAAGGGAATGAATCCCTACTAAGGACAACTTTAGTATTTTGAGGAGGAGTACTGTTCAAGCGTTGGACCCAATACTAGTGCTTTATTCAACTACAGATTATAGTCTTCATACTATTATCAAATGATTACATATAATTATCAGACAACGCAGAGAATTCACAACACTAAACCTGTTCAGTTAATCAATTTAGGGGTTATAAGCCGTGAATAATCAAGAAACTCATAAATTTTAACAATGTAAAAATCCTTACATATTGTTTTACTATTAATCAGATTTTTAAATCCCCATCAGCGCATATCTCATTCACTTAACTTATCGCCATCAATGCTTTGGCCTCACTTATCTTATTGCCTCCTAATTTACCAGCATATTCTTCTACGCTGCCCCTGTGCCAGCATAAAACTATCAGTAAAAGGGCCCTTATAATTATCAGGGCCATCTTTTATAGTAATTTAAAATAATATCAGCGAATTACATCTTTTCCAGGAAATACTCCATGCTATAGTTTCCACTTCTGGTCTCAAATAAGATATAACCATTTTAGCCTACCAATTTAGAGTGCTTTTTGGTAACTAAAGAAAGCACTAATGAGAACTCTGGTAGAAAAGAATCTCTTTATGCTAAAATCACTTTTTGAAAATCTATTCGGCCTTGAAATTTAGCTCTACTAAAGAGATTTACAAAAACTATTAGCAAATATGGCGGGAAACCCCACAAAAGAACCCGCGGGCTAGGCCAAATGAGCCAGCACCACCCCAAACAAAGCAACCCCCGGTTACCCACCTCAGGGTCAACCAAGATCACCTGTTCTCAAGCAGCGGCTGTGAAAGCAGGCATCACCCCCAACGTGGAGCTACTGCAACTAGCGCCAGTTCACCTGATCGCACATCTGCAACCTGCACGCCCAACAGCTCTGCGTGCACTACCTCCCACCAACCCACTGGGCCCCCTCCAACCAAGTACCCATCACCCACGCTGTTTTAATGGCGTCTGCTCAGTTGAATGCAACTCAGCCCATTCAGGCATTCACCTCCCCCATTGTTTCAGCTAATTCAGCCCCATCTATTATTGCTGATGCCGTGTTTCTGGCTCCCCCCATGAGGGGCGATACCCAGCTACCTGGCCCCCAACCCTCGGATGTAAGGTTGGATTAGCCGCACATTCTGGTTCACTAAGCACCAAATTGGGAAAATCTACTCTTCCCAATGGGGATTCAAATGGTTCAGATTTTAAAACTTCACACTCGTTCCAATCTCACCTGTCCCATTTAAACCCCATAATCGGCACTTCTTAAGTCGGCACTTTATCTCCATATGCTGAAAATGACCAATTCACCAATCAGCCAGTGAGTTTTGCCCTTGAAATCACAGCTAATACTCGGGCTGAATTTAACCAAATAGACTGGGATGGTGATGAAGCATCGCCCTCCCAATTGGCTGGAGTTAATTTCAATCTGGATGGGCCTCCCCAATTTAGCGAGGCCCAACAATCCGCCCCTCAATTCAATATGACGCCAGCAACTGCTGGAACATTCCAGCAACAGGGGAACTCCGCAAACTTGTCCAAACCACCAGCTCACATTCAACCTGCAATTGCAGCCCAAAGCAAACAAAGACGTACCAAAGGAGCCACTGGGGCGTTGCAAAAACCTCTGGCACCAACGCTACCCAAAGCTGATCCCCGTGAAGTGGCGTTTATTGCTGATGTCAAGAAGAAATGGGCCGAAACTAGAGCGCAAAAAGCTCTACCTCGCTCAACCCTCTCCCACATGATTCGCCTTTATTATGGGCATAACCCAATTAAATTCTATATGAAGGATTACTTCTCATACTTTGCAGCGATCGCGGAGACATTCCCAAATAAAATCACCTTCCATGAATCAGTGGAGGGCCACTACATCGATGTGGGCTTCACTGAAGCTGCCCTTGCTGACCATGCTGCCACCCTTCAGTCATTATTCTTTGTGGATCTCTTTGCATCTCCCGCACATGCTCTCACCTGGAGAAAATTTCATGGGTTACTTTTTAACCTACCAACGACTGTTGATCCTGAGTCTCTTAAACTGGCGCTTCATCGTGGTTCAATGGAGTTTGGGTCTGTTCTTTCAGTGGACTTTAGCGTCCCCTCTTACTATGCTCCCATTCAAAGAGCTCGCACTGCTAGGGCGTCATTCATCCCCTCCCCCACTGTATTCCGCAACATTGAGGTTATTCCTCATGTGGCAGTAGTTGGGGCATGCCCTGAGATTTTTTTTCAACCCTGATCAGGCGCGCCCCCGGTGCTCATGGTGTAACGCCCTTGAACACCTGTATAGTGGCTGCACAGCTCAAAAACAAGCCCTCTTAGCCACCACCCAGGAGCCTAAATTAGGCCAAAACAATCTCACGTGGCCGCAGCAGCAATTCCACAAGCCACACAATGGGTTCCCAGTCAATACCTGTCCCCTGAGGCCTTACGCCTAGAAGTTGAAACAGCTAATCCCACTATTGGTATGGGATACCTTCGCGCTCATGCCCCCCTTTCAGTGGGCACCTCCTCCAATCTCCCAGAGTCAACTCCCTCTCTCACCAAGCGCAAGGCATCTCCCACAGGGCGCCCTTCGTCAGCCACCCCCACTCAGGGCTCCGCGGCACCCCCACCAACCTCCACCAGCAATTTATCATATCAACTCTCAGCTCCCAATGGATCTATGCCCACCAGCATGGACTGGCAACCCGTGGCCTGCGGTAGAAGTGCCACCTCAAAGAGTTCTACTCTAACCCCACAGCCATTTCGCGCGGCTCCTTTGCAGTGTTGGAGGAAGTAAATATGGACTCAGACTCATCAAAAGGGACACCGCGGAGGTCGCCATTGAGCACCCTCAGGTCCTTCCCCTGCAACGGAGCGGGGGCAGCATCCTAGGCTGGGTTACTGGGTCCTCCGCCCCCCACCCTCCCTTCCCCTCAGAACCCTCGACGCTCCTCATGGATTGCAGCTAATAGTCAAGCTAAAGGACTCAAAACTAGCCGCCTCACAGCAGCAGGTTTAAGCGCTGTCAACCCCCCAGGACATGGAGGGGAACAGCTATGAGTCCCCACGGCAGCACCCTGGCCCTACAATCCATCAACGCGAATGGGTTGCGAGACTTTAAGCGGAGAGCCCGCCTCCTCCGCAACTTCAGGTCAGCAAAAATTGACATCGCTGCTGTCCAGGAGCCCCATATCCTCCCCCATGAACAATCTGCATGGAATGAACAGTTTGGAGGCAACTCCTTCTGGACAAACCATGCCACCCTTATTGTTTTGAATCCCCAGGTTAAAACCCATTCTTTTTCACAATATCTAGGTGGCCGCCTCATACTGGCCAAAATCACCACTCCTGACTTCTCCTTCTTCGCTGCAAGCATCTACCTGCCTAATGCAGGTCAGGAGCAAAACCAGCTCTTGGAAGAGCTCGTCCAACTCAATCTCCCACAGAATGCAGTCCTCTTGGGAGATTTCAACACAACCATAAGTCGCGTCCATGACTCTTACCCCCCCGCAGCAAAGGAACGCCCTGGATCAAGTCGCCTCCAGGATTTCCTTCGCCTTAGTGGCTTTATGGATGCGCTTCCACACTCCGCGTCTGGCCTAGGTTGCATGACTAAGATCCAGTATGATGGAGGAGCTTTCCAGTCAGCGTCACGCATAGATATGGCACTGATTGGCCCCCTGCGAATTGGCCGAGTCTCCTCTCCCATCTCTTGTGACAACCATCTGAGTGATCACAGATCACTCACCGTTGTCCTCACCACCACACTTAGACCGTCGCGTAGGTTCTGGCTTAGGGTTGCCCCAGCTCTTCTCAACAC
This sequence comes from Massospora cicadina, assembly GCA_022478985.1. Classification (NCBI taxonomy): domain Eukaryota; kingdom Fungi; phylum Entomophthoromycota; class Entomophthoromycetes; order Entomophthorales; family Entomophthoraceae; genus Massospora; species Massospora cicadina. Next base: position 69,871 of record JAKSZP010013193.1, read on the forward strand.
CCCTTCACTAAGGAGAAGCTGTCTATGACCATCGGGAGACTCTCACCTCCCCCCACCCCACCTGCTTGACCACAAGGCTAGATGGGCGGTGACCAAGGAGGGCATCACCCGCGTTGCTTACAACTGTGCCAAATCCCAGATGACTGCAGCTCGCGCCAGAGTCAAAAGGGCGGAAGCCAGAATCAGACATCTAGAGCGAAACTGCCAGCCTTCGCCCTCTCCCAGATGGTTGGAAGACTGGGAAGCGGCGCAGGAAGCACTCCGCTTGGAGCTTACACTGCAGGAAGAATGGGCAGCAAACTTTACAACATCTCATTACTATGCTCAATGGGAACGCCCCACCCGCTTCTTCTTTCAGAAACAGAAAGCCCGGTCAACAGCGCAGGATATTACTGCACTGAAGATTGGCATTACAACCACTTCGGATAAGGAGGAATTCACGCAGGAACTACACCGCTTCTACTCCAGCCTCTTCCATGCCACCCAGGTGGACCCATCGGACATCTAAGACTTCCTGTGGCGGGCTCCAGAGCCGCCCATTGACCCACGGGCTGATGAAGCTCTACTGGCGCCTATTTCCATCCAGGAGGTGATGGAAACCCTTCTGAAATCCCCACGGCTTAAAGCCCCAGGCCCAGACGGAATACCCTTCGAGGTGTACCTTCTGGAACTTGCGGTGATAGCCAGAACCCTCAGCGACCTCTTCGCTGCACTCTTGGTGAATGGCGAGGTCCTCCCCGACTCCAGAGGCTCAATCACTACCCTCATTCACAAGAAGTCAAACCGTGAGACCTGGCGAACTGGCGCCCCATAGCGTTGATCAACACAGACCATAAGCTCTTCACGAAGCTTCTGGCCAACCGCATCACCAAATGGTGTCACCTCGCCTCTCCCCATCCCAGCACAGTTTTATTCCGGGGAGGTCGTTATGGGACAGCTATAATGACCTTCACGTGAATTTGACTGCTAACTCTCGTAAGGTGAATGGCTTTGTGGCTCTCCTGGATATGGAGAAAGCATATGATCGGGTGGCCTGGAAGTATATTGAGACTTCCATGGCCTGCTTCCATCACCCCCCGCAGCTAGGCGCTGGATATCAGCGCTCTACGACCAGCTCCACACCAGAGTCCTGGCGCCAATGGGTTTTACAATGGTAGTACCAGTTGGACAAGGTCTCCAGCAAGGGGACCCCCTGAGCCCTATCCTTTTTAACATCACCCTCGACCCCCTCTTGGCCTCCTTACAGGACAAGCTACCAGGGATTCTGGTCCCAGGTAAATCCCCCACCCGCACCATGGAATTTACATATGACACCGCCATTGCATTTGGCTGCCCTGGGGATGTTGCCCTCGCTGCTGTGACCATTAAGAGTTACACCAAGGCGTCCAACGCCATGGTCAACATATCCAAGACAACAGATGTACAGGTCGGCTCCCCCACCTTACCCCAACATTTGGTATTGAACCTGTGCGCTACCTTCTGTCACCTGGGCGTTCTCACCAATCAACAAGGAGTTGCGCTAAAAGACAATGAGGACTTGCTCCTCACAGCAGTTAACTCCAGGATTGCCAGCTGGAACTGGTGGCACATCACCCACCAGGGTCGAGCTCTGATGGCCAATGTGTTCCTCTTCTCCAAAGTCTAGTTCCTAGAGCACATCTGCCCATTCACAGATGCCTTTTATACTCAGCTCAATGTACTCCTCCGCTGTTGGATCTGGGGCTCAAACTATCCACCAATGGCCCTCTCAACCATTGCTCAACCCTGCAATGAAGGGGGCCTAGGGCTTCTGGACACGCGATCCCACGCCACCACAATCTTCCTGAAGTTCCTATGGCCGATTGTCTGCTGGGACGCGACCCCCATGCCCCAATGGGCGCCCGCCCTCCGACAGTCAGTGTCAGCAGCTCTGGGTCTTCCTAGAGCATCTCTGACCTCATTAGGGAGTGGCTCACAAGCCACCCAGGCCATCGCCTGAAACCATCCTCATCCCCCTACTGGAACCAGGCTCTCCTTGCCCTGAAACGAGTAGGCGCGCGGATCCACCATGCCTTCCCATACAGAAGGGAAGGCCCTGGCCTCAGCTCCTGTTGCCATGCAATTGTGCACAATGAACAATCTGTGTAAGTCTTGGGGAGTGTACTTTGGCTCTTGATCGAGCTATCTTTCCATTCCCGAATAAGAAAACACCAAAGAGGATGGTGGTACCCCTCATCACCCATGGTGACCTCGCCCATGTAGTTGATGAGCAATGGGTGATAGCCCATCCACTTTGTATCCCACCCCCAATTCCCTCACTCACCTCAGCAGAACTGTTGTGGGAATTAGTGAAATCTGTGCCGAGATTATCAAACTGAAATCTGTTGGATCTAATTTGGGCAGCAATCGGGCTGATGACAAAAATTTGAATGGCTGTAAAAGTATGAAGAATGAGATATCAGCCAGATCGCCTGATGATTCCAATTTAATCCCAAAATCAGTAGAACAAATATTGGGTGACATTGACGAGAGTTTGAAGCCCTCTGATAGTAATTCAGGCTTTGCACCTGATGATCTACTATTGACCAAATGAATGGTTAAATGACTGAGAGCAGGTGGGTTGGCCATCCTGAACCCAAACTCAACCAAATGGTCCCATCCCTATATGGGATGGCCTTGGGGGATTCCCGTCACTCATTGGGCCAAACGCCGTCATTCTAACCATCAGAAATGTAATTGACCCCTGGTTCAGATGTTTGAGGTCAAACTGACAGATTCTCAGCCCACCTCCAAAACTTGCGATATCAGTTCTCAAAGACTAAACCCCCCACTACCATCCAATTCTCCAGTTAGGCTGAATTTTTAGATCCTTCCCATGTCATTGTCACTACCCAACCAACCACTATTTAATCAGTTGCATGGCACTGAGAAAATTGTTGGTCAATTTCCTTACTTTATTTACCAAATAAAAAATTTTAACAAAAAACCCAAATTTTTATCTCCTTCCTTTTGACCACAATCCACATGGCGTTTACCTGTTGTTCCTCTGCTCTGCACTCTGGGTGGGCCTTCCCATTCTCTTGGCTACCATGGTTCCCTCTATCACCAATTGGGCTCAACAAGTCCGAAATTTTTTGTCTCTACAACCCAGTTCTCATGACCTTCCGGCAGCAATATACAGGGATTTTATGGCCCTATGTTCGCCAACTATAAAAGAAAATTCGCCTCTCTTCTACCCCTAACGAAATGTTTTTAACAACCAATAATCTTGCATAAACTATTCCATAGTTTCCACCCCTGTTACCAAAACCCCTGGGTATGAAGTCTATTAAGTGTGGTTTGCCGTTGGGATACTCTTAACCCAGACATTCTCCCACCATTTCGTGGTATCCTATTTCCCAGCTCCATATCAAGTCGTATGGTCAGCAATGCCTCTGGCATTCAGGCTTGCTTTCTGGATGCTTACGCATCCTGACTGGCAGGCCAGTCTAAACTTTTTCTGCTGTTTCCATGACAAGTTGTCACAACTCGTCTTAACCCCCAAGATCGTTCTCCCATCTGCCCAAGACTCCTTGAGCTCCTCCCTCCCTCCATGAGATTCAACCTTAAGGAACTGTGGAAGGACGTCTATCACCCCATCCTGTCAGCAAAGGTGTCCAACACCTTATGGAGGGTGCCTCACTGTTCATACAGGATAGGGGACCAGACTGGCCCTACCTTCCAGCACCAAAGCTGCCCCCGCTGTGTGGAGCCTATTGACTCCCACCTCAATCATTTTTTCACCTGTCCAGGTGTTGCCGCATTTTGGCCAAAGGCCCGCGCGCTCCTCCATACTCAGCCCTGGTCTGGACACCCTGTGTAAGACCTCATGTTTGAGCAGATATTTCCTGGCTGCCACTGACCCCCCCGTGTCCTCGCCTATGCCACAGCCATCTGGACCATCCATAACTCCTTCCTTCATGCTGCCTTTGACCAGCAGGTGTGGAACCTTCCACACATGATCACCCACTTTCAGTTATACTTTGATATGGCCCTGAAGGTCTGCACTATGTTGACAAACCTTCCCCCGCTCAGTTGTCACTGCAGCACGGCTCTGGCGCGCAAACCCCCTCCCTTTCTCGATGCCTCCTCCCTCCCCTTCCTCGCCTTAGGCTCTTAGGAGCCCAGGCGTAATTTAATAAACATTGATGAATCCCCCTCAGGTTGGGAGCATTTATTACTAAAAAAAAAGAACTCTGGTAGAAAGAGCATATCTTGAAAGGATTACCAATTGCAAGAGGATCTTTTTCCTATAGAAACTGCAAGACCCTACCAAGAAGATCATCTGGGCAAGCCCAAGAACCACTGTTAGTATGATATTACACAGTTGCGCAATATTCTTAATTAAAAAAAATCCCTTTTATTGAATTTAAGGTTTTTGGCTTGGTTTTGGTCAAGGATTTTGTCATAAAACAGTAACTTCTGTTCTGTGTTACCTAACCCGTGTAGTTGAAAATATGACGCCTTACAACAATTTTTAACAGCCCCTCTGAATTTTCATACCTTTTTTATTCTAGCGCACAGCCTCTAGTTAATATTAATTGAATAATTATAATGACCATATTACTACCTTCCTTTCAGCATCTGAAGCGTGACCCAAAGTTCAACTGCATATGGTAGAAAGAAAGTGAACCTTAACTTGCATCCATAATGTAAATGAGGCACCTAATGTGATTCCTTCATCCATTCTGAACAAGTACCCCTTTTACAGTTTGGACGTCATCTAGACCCAGAGTGCACGCAATGGAGGCCAAGAATAAAGAAAAACTTACATGCTTTTACTATAAAGGCCGCTGACACACTAAGGAGGAGTGCTATAAACGTCGAGTGGAAGAGACAGAATGAGAACTGTCAGGAAAAAAGAGCTGTCAGAATGAATGCAGAGGCTCTTCTTGTTGACACCTCCCCCATTTATGACACTAATTGAGACTGAAAGCCCCACTGAGGTCACTATTGGAGTACTCTGGAACCATGAGTTGAGCATTATCAATAGTAAACTACTTGTTTTGCCTACACTTATAATGAGTCGCCAATGTTTCACCCTTCCACCTCAAGTTAATAGTTTTGTCACTCAGGTTGCAATTAAGGTTCACAAAATTCCGGTTCTACCATAATAGATAGTGGATGCTCATTAAATGTAATTTTGTCCAAATTAATGAAGAAAATAACTAAGATGTCCAATTTTCCCCATTAAATAGAGTATGATACCACTGGACCTCAGTATACCTGTTACATAGGAGCATTTTCCGCAATTCTTCTCCTATTTGGGCTGATTACATTAGACACTGAAGCCATAGCTCTGGACAATCCTAGCTATAACTTTTTGCTGAGTATAAAATTTCTCTGAAAGTATGATGCCATCATCCAGTATATAGAAGGATTTCTATCCTTTCTTGGTGCCCACATACCGTTGGTATATGATATATTTAAGGACAGCAAGGAGCTAATGAAGGCACAGACAATTATGCTGGAGACCAAAAACTTAATTGAATGACTAGATAATCATTTCCATTGTCTGTGAATAAAACTACTTTCTTGTGTAGTGGATAGGATAGAAGGGAAGCCTGTTTATTCACCTGAACCCAAGGTAATTCCTCCAGGGGCATAGATTATAGTGGATGCCCGGATCATGTGAAATACCAGCTTAGAAGTCTACTAGAAATTCGTGGGGCTGAAAATCTGTCCATAACGGAGGCCTTCACCTTCCTGGGTATTCTAGACCCCACCTATGCTGGCTCAATCTTCATACTGCTTCCTAAACTGACTCCAAAGGACTAAAACATTAGGTTTAATATGCCAAATGCTTATATGCAATTAGTCATAATTAATGTCATTAGTATTTTGCAGTTTTGGGAAACTCCTTAACTTTGTTTTAGAAAAACCTCCCAGTGAAGCTCTAGCTATCACCTCCTTGGGGAAGATCTTACCCTGAACAAAAGAATAAAGTCGCTAAGCTTTTGAAAAATTTTATGATCTATTCTCCACACCCACATATGACTTCAGCAAAATGAAAATTTTGTGCATAATGTGGAAATAGGGTAGCCCAACAGATACGCTCATGCCCCTACCAAAAGAGCAAGGTAAAAGAGGATCAGAGCAATACCAAACTAAAGAAGCTTCTAACCTCAGGGTTGCTAATACCCCTCCAAAGTCCCTGGGCATCTCCTCTTATGTTTGTTTAAAAAAGATGAGAGCCATCATGTCATCATGAATTATTATAAGCTTAACGACTTAACATTAAAGAGAAAACTACCCCTTCCACAGATTGATTTTTCTCTCCAGCTCCTAGTAGGGGCTAATACTTTTTTGCGATGGACCTTTCCAGCGGTTACTGGCAAATTGAGTTTACTCCTGATGACTGAGCCAAATGCACTTTTATCATGAATGGAGGGCTACTTGAACTGACCTGAATGCCGCAGGGGTCTTTAACACCAATGGCACCTTCCAGAGAGCTATGGATGGACTCCTAGTTGATTTAAAGATGCTTTACGTCCTAGTCTACCTTGACAATATCACTGTCTTAGCCCAAGACCTTCAGATGCCACTTAAATCATCTTCATCATGTTTTCAATCCCTCCGAGAAGCTCCTTCTAAAGCTTAAACCGTCCAGATGCTCATTTTTCCAGCCAAAAATTGAGTTTCTAGGGCACAAGGTCACTAAACAAGGGATTAAGCCTTTTACAGATAAGATTGTCACCATAGAGAAAATGACGCCGCCCCAAAGCGTTGGGACATTCAAGTGTTCCTAGGTATGGTAGGGTATTACAGGCAATTCATACCCTGGTTTGATGACCTGGATGAGCCCTCGGTATATTTTATACTCAAGAATGTTCCCTTCAAATGGAACTCCAAACAGGACAAGGCATTCGATATTCTTATGACAGCCCTCATCTCTCAACCTGCGCTGATCCGCATAAATTTCAACTGACCTTTGCATTGCTTATAGATGCCAGCAACATAGTTGTAGGGGATGTTCTTGCCCAACTGGATGAGCAAAAAGTCGACTGATCTGTAGTTTATTTCAGCTAAACTTTAAGGAAAGCTGAACAGAGCTACAGCACCAATTAACTTGAATGTTTAGTAGTATTGCTCACAGTTAAACAGTTCCAGCCTTACTTATATGAAAGTAATTTCACATTAATCGCAAATCATGCTTTTTTAAACTGGCTTATCATATGAAGGATTCTGATGTTTGATTAGTCAGGTGCGCCATCTGGCTACAGAGCTATGATTTTTTAATAGTGCATCAGGTGAGCACTACTCATCAATATGCCAATGGGTTATCTAGGATGCTGATCATCGCTGTGTTATTACCTAAAGAAGACCACATATATGACTTGTTTGGACAGTTGGAACGATGGTAACTGGAGCCCCCAGGAACAGTGAAGGCGCTACCCTCGGTGGCTCATTATACTCAAGTACAAGATGGCATGTGCTATAAGAAATACAAAGGGAAGTGGATTCTTAACTGCATGGATGAAGACGTGGGCAAATCACAGATCATCCCTCAACGAGTAGAATAACTAGAGTTCAACATAGATTTATGAAGCTATAGGAAAACAACCCAATGCAGACGAGTGCGAACAAGCCCCTTTTATAGATTTGGGAAAACCAAACAAATCTTCCTTGGCAGAGTAGCGTCATGCGAAATAATGTTTTCTCTGGTGATTCAGAGAATTTTAGTGAATGAAGGTGGCAACATCACAGGAAATCAGTAGGAAAATTTGACACCCTTTTATACCTTCAGGGGCCGAATAATTTGTATTCCGCTGATGATATAATGATGATAAGCCCAAAAAACCCCCAATGAGAGCAGTCTAGGCTCAAACATTATATTACCAATTCAGGAATGGACTAGTTTTTGAGAGTCAATTAAAAGCACGATGTGAGATGCATCATAGTAGCTCCATCCTTTGAACCTGAAGTTGACCAGAGTACTATCAAATTTGGTAATAAATAAATATTGGAAGAAGATATAGTAGCTTAAAACCCAGAAGTGGGGACGGATAAAGGGCCCTTGGACATCAAGGTTCAGGGATAACCACCATGAGAAGGTGCTCATGGTTAAAAAAATTGGCTCAAATATGTGAAGCCACTAAAGCAGCAGCGAGACGCCGTCTAAATAAGGGATTTTAAATCACTCATATTGAACACATATTCCTTAACTTATTAAATAATCATTCATTTTACTATCTTGATATCCACTTATAGTATAAAACTTTGCTTTTTATATTAATGAGAAACTCTCCATAGAATATTAGTTTTAACTTTTATTTTCACTTATAGTGGTTTAAGGTAATTAATTTCCAGTATCCAGTCTGGGATTGGCAATTGAGTAAAATACAGTAACTGGTATGATATCTGCTATGTCTGAACAAGGACTAATCACAGATACCTTGGAGCTGAGCTACCAAGGGAGAGGTTGGATTGAATTTCATTGAGTCTGAGGGCCAACGTATAACAAAATGTTTTAAAGTGCAACACAAGTTTCTCTATGGGCGTGAATATTTTACTAAAAAAGACATTTGCTACAAAGGGTAACATCAGATGAATAATTGCTCTACAAGGATGATTGTGATCTAAGCGAAAGTTTTCTGGTTCCTAATTTGAGTGAAGTATACCCCGTTGAGCAGCAATTCAGCCTCACATGTTAAGCGAGCCAAGGTTGATGATCTGACTCCTATCTATGACTATCCTTAAGGACTGATGTTATATTAAGAGGACACACCAAGGTAGGATATTGGGAAGTCAAAAAACCTATGAATGGCTAAAAAACCAAAGTTATTTGTACCATATACTTTAGACTAATCAAAAGTTTTTAGATGCTTGCTTAATGTGCAGGACTTAAGATTAACCAAACACCCGCTTAAAGCATGAAGTTGTTGCCTTCACGCCAATTAACATTGTTAACATAGTGTTGTAGGGCCCCTATCCACGGGTATCCATGGCCATCTCTATATCATCCTAGCCATTGACCTTCACTAAGTGGGTTGAGGCCGTCTTAGTACCTGCCTCCAATGCCAAGGCTACTGCTTTATTCTTGCTTTGCTCCATTTTCATCCAACATGGGTGCCACCGAATTCTGCTTTTAGAAAACGGAGTAAACTTCACTTTTCAAGTTCTCAAGGAAAAAAACCCTATTTAATCCAATCAAAAATTTACTGCACCTTAACTTTTCTTTCTTGTTGCAATCACTATGGAACCTATTCAATTCAAGACTGAATCTAGTTTGATAATCTCAAAGAGGAGATTAGTCTGCGCCCATGTCAGGGAGCAGTTGGGCAAGCAAGGTAAGAAGAGCAGGTGGAAGGCCCGCAGCCTCCAACGTTTGAAAACACCCCAGAGAATCCAGCGGAATTGACAAAAATACTAAAAAACTGGCGGTCACTATTTCCCCGGAGATACTCACATGGCAAGCATGATGCAACCAGTACATCAACACGCCACACTCCCAGCCACTTTTGTCGGTGGAATTTGGAGTCCGCGTGTTTCTGGACATCCAAAAAATGGCCTTATGGGAAAAATTTTGTGAAGATGTACACACAATTTTCCCAACCGCGGTGTACGTTGCACCTCACTCCATGTCACGCGGTTGGCTGGACCTAGGTTTCAAAAGCAAAATGGCAGCAGACGAGGCTGCAGCAGTGCGCGTAGTGGTCGACCTCCCCAAAGGGCAATGGGTCATCAAAACTAAATGTACCAGATGGACAAAATCAAACCAATTTTCCTCATGTTCAACTTTTTGCCTACTATGGTAAAACGTGACAATTTGGAACAACACCTGAAAGGTGGTCTCACTGTATATGGCAAAATACAATCTTTCAAAATTCAACGCTTCATGCTGATGCCACACCTGTGCACCGACAAAGCAATTGCAGTTCTGACCCCAACTGAGGAGATCGTGAAGGACCTAACCCAGATCCCACACTCCACTTTTATTGATATCGCAGGGCATACCACCCACCCATTCTGGGTGACCGTGGACAGCGCGCCCCCCATTTGCACCCACTGTGATGCATTCAGCCATAAGGCACATGCATGCCCCATCAAGGAAGGCATCACATTCCAAGAGCACCCCTCAGCGGCCATGGCCAGCGGAGAGGCACACTATGAACCAACCGCAAGCACCAAGGAGGCCTTCCCATGGGGAGCACAAGGCTGCTACCTACTGGTAAAGTCTATCTCCCCACAAGAGTGGAAGAAGGCCAAGCAGGCCCATAGGGCCGCGGCCAAGGAAGCGGCCAAAGCCACCACTGCTATCCCACACTCACAATGCCAGGAGGACATGGAGACCTTTGCAGCGGAAGCAACTCAGGAATCCATCAACCAATCAGATTGGGAAGCCCATGCCGAGTGGGCCACTCAATCTGAGGATCTGATGGGAGATTCGATCTCACCCAATCATTGCACCTAAGCTCCAATCAAAACTGACTTGGGACCCATCCCAACTGAGAAAAAAATTTTGACCTGCTCAACGGTGCACCAAACTCACCTGCACCACAAAAAATTTGTCCGACATCAGGAAAACAAAAAGTGAAGGCTAAAGCCAACACGACTCTTTCTGCAAAAATCAACAAAAACTCTGATAGCATTGCTGCTAACACCCGCGCTGCTGTGAAGGCCCGCGGGGATCTAGAAGAGGATGGTGGGCCCGGGTGCCCACCCCTCACACCTAAGGTGCGATAAGGAAACCTTCACCATAGGGACATTGAATATCGCCGGACTCAAGGCCTCCCCATCCTGGGCTAGGAAACTGAGTTTTTTACAACACAATTTACCCGTGGATATCCTGGTCATCCAGGAGTCCCACTGTCCACAAGGTTCCGAGGAAGCTTGGAAAACAATGCTCCTCCCATCCCTATCCTTTTGGTCGATGCACTGTGGGGTGCTAATTCAGAAAAATAATTTTTTCAAATTTTTATCCTTATAAATATTCCTAAATGGCCGAGTGCTTGTTGTCACCTTCTTGTGGGCTGACGTAGCACATGCAATCATCAACATCTATGCCCCAAATGGTGCACGCAAGCGTCAGGAATTTTTCTCATCAGTCAAATCCCTCCCGCTACCCCCAGACTCCTTCATAGTTGGTGACATGAACTGTTGGCTAAACACACCAACAGACCGGTGGCCTTCCTCACCCCATGCCCCCCAGGGTCACATAGAACTACGTGTTCTAAAGGCCACCCTCGGGTTAATGGATGTGCTGCTGCAGCATGCCCCGCTGCTCAAAAACATGACATGGCCCCACGTCCACAATGGCCAATTAAGGTCCATGACCCGCATCAACACTATTCTAATGCTAGCGAAATTCCAACCCCACATCTCCCACTTCAAGACAACAAAATTGGAATTCTTCAACCATTGACTGGTCTCGCTAACCTACCACCTACCTGTCACAGCTGCTAAGGCCACACATTGGTACAAAATCTGCCCCCCGAGCTCAGGTTGCCAGGTATTCCACGTGGGTAGAAGAGGCAACTATGGCAAAAAAGTTTGTTACACCATTTTGTGCGGACCCCATTTCCACATGGGCAACTTTCAAAGATGACACCATCCACCACTCTCGCCATCTCTCCTCCAGACGCTCACGAGCCACATAAGCTGTCATTTCGCGTGCTCTGGCAGAGTTGGCACACCTGGAGTCCAACTTCCCAGCTACAGGACACAGCTCTGCATGGGGCCAGAAGTGGGCGGAGGCAGCCGCCCACCTCAACGCTCTTGAAAGGCAACACAAACATCGGGTTTGTGTTCAGTACAGGGCCACACGCATCACAAAAGGCGACAAGTGCACCGCACATTTCTTTAAAAAAATTTTGCACCACGCCAGAGTGTGGCCTGCACACAGGTGCGAAGATCGTATAATTCCATTGTGGATACACTGGCCAAAGTGGCAATCAAAATGCAACAGTATTACTCCAAGTTTTACCGCTCTGACCCAATTCAGCCAGCCAAAGTGGTGGAATTTCTCGACTGAGCCCACATCCGCTCCATTTTCTGATACCTGGAAATAATGAATTTGATTACTCCAAACGAATTATGAACAGCCATTCGCAGTGCACCAAACCAGAAAAGCCCAGGCCCAGATGGCATTTCATATGAATTCTACAAAGAATATCTCAAATATATATCTCCATTGCTGCTCGCCTCACTTAACCAAAGCCTGTTGGAAATGCGCCTCCTACCAGGAAGATATGAGGCCTTCAATGTCACACTCTTCAAGAAAGGGGATAAGCTAGACTTAGCCAACTGGCACCCCATTTCTATAACAAAAACAGACACCAAAATTTTAACAAAAATCATGGCTAACCGTTTAGGGACTGTAGCATCTGCCACCATCTCCCCAGAACAATTCAGTTTCATCCCCAGAAGGTTGATTTGGGATAACGTGCACTCTGTGACTAATGTATGTCATTCCACAGCCTCTGGGGCACTTGTATTCTTGGACCAACAAAAAACCTATGATAGAGTAAACTGGGAATATCTCAGGGACTGCCTCCATCAATTCCGCCTACGCCCTCGCTTCATCAATTGGGTAATGCTACTCACAGAATCGGCAACAATGGCAGTGTGTGGCCCTGGCTTCCTAATGGAAGTAGTCCGCCCTCAAAGGGGCTTGCGACAAGGGGACCCCCTCAGCCCACTCCTATACAACTTCAGCCTTGACCCACTACTGCAAAATGTGAATGCCCAACTCACTGGGGTCCATGTGCCAGGCCAAGCCCCAGTCAAGATAATGGCGTTCGCAGATGATTGTGTGGTGGGGGTGTCTAATAATCAAGATGCACGCGCGCTTGAAGCTCTCATCCAGGAGTATTCCCGGGTAAGCAACGCGGCACTGAACACTTCCAAAACTGAAATCATCCTCCTTGGTCAGTTTCAGAACTGCTGGACCCCAGCAATTAGTTCCCAACCCGGCCCATCTGCTCGCCCACGTCCTCGCCCTACTAATTCAAAACGCACCGCCCCACTGGTGCTCCCCTTCATGCCACGTCCTACCATAGGACCAGTACGCCATCTGGGCGTGTGGATAGAGGCAGGCGGATATGCGTCAGCAGTAATGGAGTGCCGTATTATGGATAACGTGATGAAGAGAATTGCCTCTCTTAGAGCCCACCCTACTTCCCTTACTGGCAGGATTGTTTTAGCCTACTCCATGCTCCTCTCCAAAGTCTGGTTTGGAGCCCATGCCATCCCCTTCTCCCCAAGCTTCTACAAATCCTTGTATGCCTTGCTGCAAGGATGGCTTGGGTCAGGCCACCTTCCACCAGTGTGGTTAGAGGTCATGTTTGGCCCTCAACATCATGGTGGCATGGGCCTGCTTGACTTCAAAGCCCATGCCACCAAGATCCTGGGTACCTGGATTGCGGCTGTCACCACTCCTACACTCCCCTCCCAACACTGGTCCTGCGCAGCCCGCTCCAACTTCTCCCGCGCCTTGGGCCTCAACAATCCATCGAACCCCCACTCCCTGATGAAATACCTCGCTTCACATACATCAGCCACAGGTCCTCACGGGACTAAAACCCACTACAAACGAATCCTCCTCTCCATGCGGAGCGCTGAGTGGAGAATTCGTATTAGCAGACATACAACCCAAAGAGGCCGCCCCTCTCCTCAGTTCACACAAGAGGTACAGGGGCTACCCATCCATGACTGCATGATCCCCATTCGACCCCATGCCCTATCCAGGGTGGACTACCTGGACATGATGGACATCCCTTACTCCATTGAGACCCAAAAAAATATCTGGAAATATGTACACCATCCTCTGTTGCAACCTCAAGTCTGCTCCCATGTGTGGCGCTGCCTGAGGCGGGTGTATCATACAGCTGAGCGCTCTAATGCTTTACACTCATCCTGTGTCGTGTGTGGCCAGTATGGAACGCTGTTTCACCGCCTGGAGAAGTGCCCTACCTCTAAAGTGATATGGCGCGAAGTTCAACGTCTTCTGGGCCAGGATCAAACGCATCCCTTCAGTCTGTCAAGAGATATGTTCGCTCTATCAATGGCCTCCCCCTTCTGCCCTCCCTTCATGCTTTGGTGGTTGCAATCGCCATGTGGACCATCCACACGATTGTCTTAGATGCTATCGCAGGCTCCACCCCCACACTCCCAGAAGTGGTACACAGAGTCCGGTCCCATTTGGTGGACCACTTTCAAGCATGGTTGTTTGAATACCTCCCACTGCATCGCCAACAGCTGGTCTCTTCCTGGTTCCCAGTCTGGCTCATCAAATCAGACCCCTTCCTCCACACGTGCTCAATTGTGGCTATGGCCCCTTCACACATATCCTCCCCTCCCCATAAGTGGCGTTCCCGCTGGCAACAAGAGATAGCATCGCTTCTCTGAGGTGCCTCCCCTGGTACTAAGTTTTGTCTCTTCTGAGTCATATTCGGAAGTGTCCATCCCATGGTCGGCCTTCCCCACAATAAATTTAAAAATTTACTGCACCCTATAACCCTTTAAAAAATGGTGCAGTCCAATGGTCAAATGGCATCCTAGTCTCTATTCTTCATAAGATGGATTATGGTTTCCATGCAATTGAATCACTACCAGCTATCTGTTTTACTAGCTTATTGTATCAGCTACCACTGAGTAATCAAAATTTCCCCATTCCAGGCACTTTATGGTAGGGATCCTCAACTTCCTAATAGCATCCAGCTTTTGCTAAATTTGCTTCTATCAATACTTCTGAAGTGACGATGAGATTGCTATGTGATGAAATAGTTAGGTTGCAAGTGCTAGCCGCTAAAAGGATTATCACTACCACCACCAAAGATCAACTTTGTCAAATGCCAAGCATCCCACTCTCCCCTTATTCTACATTGGGGACCTTATTGTATTCTATCACCACCGCCATGGTTGCCAGCCGAATAAGTTGGATACTTCATGGTCAGAACCCTACCGTGTAATATGTTTGGCTGGCTTTAAAGTCACTCACTGACTTCATTCAAGTTACAGTAGTCAGCCTTGTAAACGCTAGGTTCCTACGCCCTCATATCCCCCTTCTCCAGGATCTTGAGATGGTGTTATGTTGACGCTCATACTCCAGAACAGCCTGAATCATCTTGGGACAGACCAATATAAAGTTTGACCTTCCTCTGACAGGTTTGAGCCTTCCTGAATTGAGATTTATCATTAATAAATGAGCCCTTGTCTCCAACTGAGAAAGAACTAATCAAGAGATTCAGGAAGTGTCACGTATGAGACTGCAGCTTGATTCCAGAAGTTACCATCTGGACGCCTAGTACAATGTGTGGTTGACAATCCAGACTCTGATCAAAAAAGATCATGGATCAACCCTTCTATTAAATGAAAAGTAAAGTACCTGCACAAAGGAGACATTAATGCCCTATTCATCATAGGGCCCCAACTCATCATAAAAATATTAAAATTCTTTTAAAAATAAAGGTTATTGTTAATCTCCTTAATATTTATATCTATTTTCCTTTCATAGTTATGATAATAGGTATTTTAACCCAAGATAGTGCATAGCATTGGACCCTGAAGAAACAAAAGTGCTACGCCATCGCCTCTGTGGGAATTTTATATGACAAATATATCCAGCTGGATATTGATAAAGCTTCGATTATTCAATAACTTTTCATTTATTTAATTTAGTTATAGACTAAGCTTTTTAGACAATTGTTTAATTGCAGTTGGGGGGTGGAAGGCGAGTTGGTAAGGGCGTATGGCTACCAACCTGAAGGTTGCAGGCTCGATTCCCACCCTTTGCACATTAATCAGGGTGCCAGCCAAAGGAAGCTATTGGCGGTTAGTAGGTCTAATAACACGAAAACCTTACATATGATGTAACCTAAAAATTTGAGTCCTAATCCAGAGGTGGAAAAACTTTCTTCTATGGAGTTGACCCTGTTCAGGTTTCATGTCATTTCTTTCTTTTGGTAATGCCTGTCCTCTGTTCAGCTTGCCTCAGTTAAATAAAATGTTTAATTGCAGTTGGTCATTCAGTGATAATAACTGATTGAATGATTAATCATAGTTTACAAAGGATATGAATACAATGATAGCTACTTTTGTATTTTGTCAGGGATTGTTGATGACAATGTGATAATGAGTGAGTCAGTTCATAATGGGCACTTATACATAATCATTTGATTTGTTATAGCAGCTGATGTGATTGCTGATTTAAATGGCGTTAATCACACTGTTCTTTATATAAATAAGCTGAAATTTTTCCTAGAATCAAATCAATATCTATTTTTGTTACTAGGCATCCCAAGATAATTGTGATCACCACAATTACTATACCACATGTCTTATAACGCCCTCACCTAAATATATCCCCTGATTTTCATAATAAACTACATCTTATAATTATATGTCATTGTGTTGTCTGCTTCCAATTGAGGTTTCTAAGTAATTATTTTTTCTAAGTATCAATTGCTAGAGTGAGGCCAAAGTCACTTATTAGCAGTATATGCAAGAGCAGGGCAGAAATTATTCAAGATTAGAAACTCAACTAGGTTAGTTGTAATACACTTACCAAGTATACATATTAATTCAAGAACTACAAGTTAAGAGAACTTGTGCGTAAGTAGAGCCATATGGTTCTCAAAGTCTCTCTTTGGCAGATTCAAAGAACCAAGCCAGCCCAAAGACCATTCCCTTTTTTCTAAAGCTCCGAGCACTTAGTTTTGTTAACTTTAGGTTTTTTCTTTAAAAAGAAAAAAGGGTAATAATCAAAAATCTGCCCAAAAATCAACCTAGGTGATACCAGGACTCGTCCATCTTAGTACATTTGACATAACTTTTATCCCTATCAAAATATGCTACAAAGGAATTGTACAATCTTGATGCTTTGTCTGATCAAGAGCCTACCATCTGGATTCCCCTCCATTGTTTTATTAATTCTTTTTTTTATGGGATTTATATTGTTAAATGTAACATAAAATCCCCTACCCTGTACTAAAATAAAGACACGTCATATATTCTATACCTCCTTTTTATATCTGAAAATATAAGTTCTTTCTGTACTTACCAAATGATGCATAATCTAGGTGAAGGGTCCTAAGCATAACTTGTCACCCTTATAATAAATTAAACAGTTATCATAAGTCTCAGACTGCTTCAAATATTTACTGTCAGGCTTCTTGGGCGCAGCACCATTGAGCCACAAATATGGACGCCCAACAAACAGGAAAGCTATAAAAAATGCAAAGATCTAGTGTCACATAATTTGAAGTGAATATGGATACAAATTAATTAATTAAACTTGGATTTCCCATGGTTGGGAATGATAACTCCAGGCGCAGGAACTAGTTCCAAGTTTGAACATCCAATTGGTTAAATAAATACTTTTCTTTTCAATTTCAATCACTTTTAGTAATATGATTCGATTCAAACAGTACAATCTGATAATCAATACCAGGTGAGATGAGTATGAGTAATAAAGCAAAGAACTGGTTGAGCGTGGTAAAGGGCAGCAGACCTGGATCTGCACCACCCAAAGGCACCAAGCGCACAGGAACAAAAGAAAATATCAGTAAAAACAAAACCCCAAAGTGGATCTCCCCGCAGGTTTTGTAAATTTTTTGTTTAAATATTGCAGTTAGATGGAAGTATCCCACTCACAACCACTGTCATTGGTGGAACACGTGATATGAGTTTTTCTAGGCATAGAAACACCAATAATGTGGAAAAGGTTTGGCGAAGTCCAACTTATTTTTTCCTTCATGAGGTGCACTTAACAACCCATGCTATCTGCAAAGGTTGGGTAGACCTTTGGGTTTGAAACAGCAGAAGAAGCAAATGAAGCAGCGAAGGTCAGAGTGGTACTTGACCTTCCTGATGGTCAGCATTTGGTATCAATCAAATGCACACGTTGGATAGAATTCAAAGACATTATTATAATTTTTGATTACCTTATGACTATACTAGTGTGCACAGTAGTTGAATGACATCTCTAAGAAGGATTAGAAGCCTATTTAGTAATTAAACAATTTGAAATGCAAAGATTCCAGCTGATGCCAACCCTTAGCATTGGGAAGGCAATTGCAATCATTTCCTGAACCAGAGGTAGTGGATAATATCACAAAATCCCCCACATCGCATCCTTCACTATTGATGGGGAAAAATCCCAACTATTTCATGCAACATTAGAGAGCGCACCCCCCATATGTAACCATTGTCAGGCCTTTGAGCACAAGATTCATGCTTGCCCCATAAAGAAGGCCTAAGAGAAATGGGATTCTGTGAGGAAGAAATGGACGAAGACGACTCAGAGTATGCCAAAATCACAGATACCGCACAAGCATTCAACTGGGGAGAACATGGGCAAAATAGAAGTTATTGACCCAATTTCTCAAAAAGAACTAAAAATGGCCAAACAAGCTCGCAAGCTGGCCATGGCCAAGGCAAAGGCATCAGCAGAATCATCCATATCACCAAAACAAATCCAGGAAAAAATGGATGAACTTGAAACAATGAGCCAATCAAATCCTGTGGTAAACCAAACAGCCATTTTAAGCAGATTGGATTCAGCGGAACCTTATTTGGAAATAAATGCAGCTAAACAGTGGTTCAGCACCCCCTCCCCAAAATTTCGGAGCATAACCCAATCAGAATTAAAAACTAGCATTGGAATGCACAAGAATAGAATGTGGCCAATAAGAGCACACAATTGCACCACAATGATAAATTGAAAACCAAAAAAAGGCAAGAGAGGAGCAAAAACAGCGGCAACAAAAGGGGCAGAATATAACCCAACTCATACTCATGGTTATGCTCTCCACAGCAGAGGTGTAATGGAGAGTAATGTGAGTGAGGGAGTAGGGCTGGGGCCCTGCTAACCGCTCCTGAGGTGCTTTGGGCATCTCAGTAGAGATAGGGATGATGAACATAGCGGGACTAAAGGCCTTAACGTCCCAGGCCAAGAAGTTGAGTCTTCTATGAAACCCACCTGTAGATATATTGGCTGTGCAGGAAATCACTGTCCACAGGGAAAGGAAAATGTATGGGAAAAGATGCTTCTCCCAAAAATATTGTTTTGGTTGCAACACTGTGTGGTGATAGTATACACAAACCAAAACTTTAAATTTACTAATATAAATTTGTTTCTGGACAGCTGCATACTAGCTGTTACCTTCTCATGGCACACTGAAGTGCACACAATAGCCAGTGTGTATGCACTGAACTGCGCATTGAACCAACGAGAGCTTTTACCAGCTCTAACTAAAACTCCATCTTCCAGAAAACACTTTTATTATGGGAGACATGAACTTCTGGATTAACCCAGAGACTGACCAATGGCCATACACAACGGAGGTATCACAAGGGCAAGTGAAACTTTTAGTACTAAAGGCCACCCTGGTACTATATGATCTGCTACCTAAAAGGTCACCTTCTACTATAAAACATGACAAGCCCACATGTACACAACGGTGCACTTATCTTTATGTCATAAATAGACCTAATACTTGCACCATTAATTTTCCGTCACCAAATTCATAAATTTAAAACTGCACAAATCGAATTTCCCAACTACCAACTGGTTTTGGTGTCCTACGCACCAGCGGAAACAACTACCCAAGCACCCAGGTGGTTCATAATATACCCAGAAAGTTTAGCCGACTCAGAATTTCAATCCTGGATGGGAGAAATATCCTCAACCTGGGATTTTCAAACGCTTTGCTGTTTGGATCTATTAACCACCTGGGAAAATTTTAAAAAATCAACAACCTAACAGATTAAACACACAATGTCTAGAAGATACAGGGAAGCTTCAGCCATTATCAGGTACACCTTGACAGAAATCAATCACCTGGAAAACAATGTACCATGCACAGGGTACAACCCTGGATGGGATCACAAATGCGCAGAGGTTTCTGCTCACCTAAACACCCTGATTTACAAACACCAACATGGAGTTGGGGTTCAATATGGAGAAAAAACATAAAAGATGTTGAAACTTGATCAACTATTTTTTCCGTTGATTTCACGCCTGGAAAAATATGATAGCTTGCACAAAGGTCTGATAACCAGACAAATTCATAGAAGAAACACCCAAAGAAGTCACAAATAAGGTACACATGTTTTATATGAATCTGTATAAAATCGAACTGATTGAACCAGAAAAATCTAAAAATTCCTTGCATATGCACATATTGACACCATGTCTCAAAATAAAAACATAATTAACCTAATATCACATGAGGAACTATGGGAAGTAGTATGCGGTGCACCAAGAGGGAAATGCTCTGGACCTGATGGGATCCCCTATGAATCCTATATTAAATTAATTTACTAACAATTTTAATATTCTTTTAGCTTCCATTACCATGTATTATGGAAACATACCTCCTACCTGGAGGTGGAGAAGCTTAAACTGTCTCTTTGTCTATTAAAGGAGACATACTAAACTTATTAACTGGCGCCCAATCTCCCTAACCAACACAGATACCAAAATATTCACAAAAATTATGACCAAAAGACTAGGAGAAATTGCAACTGATGCGATATTCCCATCATAATATGGATTTGTCCCAAGAAGATCCATATGGGACAACATCCACACAGTTGCAAATGTCTGCCAGTCCAAAACCTCTGGAGCGCTTGTCTTTTTGGACCAACAGAAGGCATACAACAGTGATAACTGGACCTATCTTGGGGCCTGCCTTCAAAAATTCAAACTCCTAAATAGGTTCATAAAATGGGTGATGTTGTTCACAGAATCAGCCACCATGGCTGTGCTTGGAGCAGGTTTTATAACTAACCCAGTCAATCCACAAAGAGAATTCAAACAAGGAGACCCTTTAAGCCATCTACTTTACAATTTTAGTTTGGACTCTTAATCTGGAATATAAATACACTTCTCAATGGAATCAATGTCAAGGGCCAACCACCAGTCAAAATGATGGCTTCTCTGATGACTGTGTGGTGGGATTATCTAACAACTAGGATGCTTGCATAATTGAGAAGGTAATACAAGAATATTCAGCTGTAAGCAATGCATCACTTAATACTGAGAAAATGGAAATCAAACTCCTAGGAAAATATCAGACCCATTGGATGCCATCTACCATGGGTCAACAAACCAATACAACATCAAGTCTTCTCACCAGACATAGGAGGCGAAAATCAGCATTAACCCCACTGAAACTTCCCCTTCACTACCAAGCTGACAGCTGGACCTGTCTGCCACTTGGGGATATGGTTGGAAGGAAGAGGTTAATCCAACTTAATGATGGAAATCAACTTCTGGATAAAATAATAAGATGCATTGCCTCCTTACATGGACATCAAACAGGTCTAACAGGAAGGGTCATGATAGCCAACTCCATGATACTATCAATCATATGGTTTATGGCACATAAAATTGCTTTCTCACTGACCTCTTTAATACAAATTGACTACTATTTAATCAGTCGCATAGCACTGAGAAAATTGTTGGTCAATTTTTCTTTCCTAAATCTCCATTATAAATTCTTCCCAAAAATTACTTTTGCATATTAAAAATTAAGCCGCCTTATCCGCTGACATTCTTGTACCCCTCAGGGTTAACGGCCGTGTGCATCTGGTACTTTATTTTGTGCCTATATGAAATTCTGGCTCACTGGCAGATATTGATGGAACTCCTTTCCAGTTCCATATTTGTCATATTAGCAGCAGTGACTCAGGCATTCTGGTTTGCTGTTCAGATGCTCTGGCATCTAGGCTGGCAGGCCAGTCTAATTCTTACTTGCTGTTCGCCTGACAATGGTATGCACTGCCCCTTTGTTATACTGGACCTTTAGCTCAGGGATAGCAAGTTCACAGCTTGCTATCACAGACTGGGATAAAGTAGTACCAGTCCCTGACAACTAAGCACTCCCACTCATTCATGGTATAATTACGCTCATGGCTGTTCAAGCTACAACAGCAGTATGCTATGGGGTGCTCTTCTCCTTCCTCATCTTTTGGGATAGGACTGCCCCACAGAGGAAAGAACACATCCATCTGAATGATGAGCTCTTTTTCAAAATTGGGATGGCACAACACCAGTGCACTGATCAGCGCCATTTAAAGCATATCAAAAGTGCGTTGCTGACGTTCTGTTTAATTAAATATGGTGTCCTTTCTTAATAACTCAAATAGTGGGCCCCAAACAAAGCTGAAGTTAGGGATGAAGCGCCAGTAATAGCTAACCATTCCTTGTAATACCTGTATATCCCGCTTGCTGTTGGGCGGAGACATTTTTTGAATAGCTTCCACCTTGGCTGGTTGAGGTCTCAGCCATGGCATCAACCACAAACCCTAGGTACTCCAGCTGGTACTTAAAGAAATGGCATTTCCGAGGTTTGATCTTGATGTTGGCCTCAGCAAGCCAGCGAATACTGCTTCTAAATGGTTGAGGTGTTCAAAGAATATTTGAGAAAACATTAATGTCATTGAGGTATACAAAGATGCATGACAGATTTAGGTCCCCAAGGATAGTGTCCATCACCTGTTGAAACGTAGCCAGGCGTTACAAAGCCCTTGTGGCATCCAGGCTGGTTGAAAAAAACCTTTAGTTGTGATTAGACGCATTTCTACTGTTCCACTTCTGGCAACTCGATTTGCCAGTAGCCTGAGATCAGGTCCATTGCTGAAAAAAACGAGCTCCCCCTAGCTGATCCAAAGCGTCATCAATCCGCGGTAAGGGATATGAGTCTTTTTTGGTGATGCCGTTGAGCTTTTGGTATTCAATTTCTACATGGTTAGTTTCATCCTTTTTTTACAATAAGAATGGGAGAATCCCATGGACTCTTCGATGGTTTAAGCATCCCATGCTCTAATAGCTTGTTCATCTCCTCAGTTACTACTTCTTCCGCCATCCTTGATTGGCGGATTGGCCTTGAACAGATGGGAGGATGATCTCCAGTGTCCAGCCTATGAACTACCCCCCACGCACATCCTAAATTATAGGTCATCAACAGCAAAAATCTCTTTATATTTTTGAAATAAAGCGATTGCTCTATCCTTCTGTGTTTCTGACAGCCCCATTATTTCATCGCACAATACAACTGCCATTACACTGAGCTGTGGTTTGAAAGGCAGACCAAATTCCTCCAGAGACCCAGACTCATGAACCATAAGAACCTCCTCAACGGGGATTAAGTGCAAATATGCCACTATTTGGTGGCGGATTTGTAGTGGTACCATTTGTAGATTTGCAAGTAAAACTTTGATCTGCTCCTGCCATGGTGATATAATGCCTGAGGCCACGTGGGGCTCAAACTGTGATTGCTTATATGGCCCAATAACTTCCCCATATAGTCCGTCTGGAACTTTTATCAACAAGTCAGTGTTTACTATAACTTGATACCTGGATGGAATAGATATAGGTCCAGCAGCTCTGAGCGACAGCCCTTAATATTCATAAATCTGTTGAGGAAATGCCCAGTTTTTGCCCTTTAACCAATGGTATCGCACAGGGATTACTCCGTCGCTATAAGCTAGATTGATATTCCCTCATATGCACTGGATCATTTGGCACTCTGCTAGAGGTGAAGTGAATTGGTATTTGCTGACCCAATATTAAAAAAGTCTCATCTGTCATATCAATGACAGCCCCATAGTTTCACAAGAAGGCGGTTCCAATTAGCAGATCATAATTGCTATTCAGTAACACTATAGCTGGGGCTACCACAACAATAGAACCAAACTGCAATGGAAGCGCACTGTATGCTCTCTCAGAGACCATATTTTCTGCTCCAGCAGTTCCATATACCAACTGGTGTTCCACGGCCAGTTTTAATGACAACCTGGTCACTAATTTTGTGGAGACTATATTGACAGGGGCACTGGTATATATGATTGCATGGACTTGAGTTTTAGCTACAACCAGGTTGCAGTAAGTACATTTGGAGTAAGATACGTCTTGACTGTTTATGACATGGGCATTTATGGAGTCTATGTTTCCAAGGAAACATGCAATCCCCTCACCAATTCTGGGGTATTGTTTGATAACAGTGTTGACTGTAAGAGCGACGCTTACCACTTGCAAGAAAGGAGCATAAGAAGAGGGGTCTAACTTTTCAGGGGAAACTTGGTTGAACATTTGACAAGCATATGGCTCGATCTGCATCTGAGACCCCTCTCCCACCATAGCCGCAGACTGCACTCATGTCAAAATATTCACCCCCCAACCAGCTGCTGATATAATACTTACTCATTGTGCAAGGGAGCTTCCGCTGAATATTCCAAAATGAGTTCAGGTGCGACGCTTGGGTTTGATATAGCGGAGGTAGAGAGTCCCATCTCTACTCCACTCTGACTTCTCCCAGGCAGTACTGTTCTGACTGTACAAATGAGACCTGTTGATTGGGGCACCACCATGCCATATGTCCCTGTCGACTGCATTTGAAACAGCTGACCCATAGGGCCCACATACTTGATTAATGTGAAACAAGCCATGTTGAGAGTTGGGCTGGAAGTAATCAGCGTAGACAGGATTAGGGTGATAGTTGGGCCAGTGATGATAATCAGGTATAAGGCAGACATTTAACTGCTGAGGGTAACTTGGTGGAATATGAACTGGACAGACAAAGTTCCCCAAGTAAGATGATTTGGAGGTGGTAGCGGAAGGATTCTGCTCTATATTAGGTGGATGGAAGTTGGCTAAAGTATATGGCGCAAAAACTGAACAAATTAAGCAAATGTACATCTTTATCCAACATTGGGGTCATAACGTTATATAGCTCACAGTATGGCTTCACAGCAGAAGTCGTCGCAATACACATGTCAGATTTGGATAAAATTCTGGCCCCAATTAACATGTGAGCCTCCGCCAAAAATTGCACAGCGAATGCAGTGAGGGTCTTATTCCGCTGAAACCCAATGGTCAAAAACTCGGCCTTTCACTGTGACATCTTTGCAGTTCTGCAGAACAACCTCAGCACAGTCTCTTTAACTTCTTAGTATGAAAGGATCTTCCTGAAAGGTAACAGACGACTTGATAAGCACTTCTGACATCCAAGGTAGAAATCAACAGTTTCGTTCTATGTCACTCCAAATCTCCTTCTGTCACAAATTCAAATCGCTTAAAGAGCCCATAAATATTCCCTTCATGATCAAATAGAGGCAGGTTATCACTGCAAACCTCATAAAGCTCATCTTATTTTTTCACAGCGTCCAATGCAAGTTTCAGCTCCACATAGGAAAATGGCCCAGCGTGTTGTGTAAATTTCCATCAAGACAACCAGTATGAAACATAGCCGTCAACTGAGTTTTTATCATGTTATAACCTATCAATGGGCCCCCTATAGTGAGCTCCACTGTTGTAAAATTGGCAAAATTGTTTAATATATTCTGTAAGGGTTTTTGAACAGGGTTGCCCCAGAGCAATTGGAACGACGATATGAAGATCTTCAGCCCCTCAGGAGCACACTTAAAACAATAAATTTAACAAAAAGGAGCAATTACCCTGAAATCACTTCTTTTATTATAAATAATCTGAGTGGATTCTTCCTAGTCCGCTTACTCTCTCTACTATAAACAACCTACCTCTCTCAATCGTCCATCTTGATTATATACAGCAGCTTTGGATGATACTGCTCTCATAGCTTGGACTATTCTATTCTACTGATTCTCCTCAATTTCAGCTTGTTATTCTTTTATCTCTCTATCGCCCTAATTGTAGGTAATTTAATTTGTATTCATCAAAATTCAACATGGCTTTATTGTCTTATTTAGAGGCAATCCTATTATAACTCATTATATTCCAATACGCCTCATCTTGAGGCACTCAAATGATCAAAAACAATGTCACGTTCAGTGGATTCTTTTCTATCCGCCCTAGCGATTCCCAGCTTATTGTCCAGTTATATTTGAATCGTGACATTGAATTAAAGCAACCTTTGTATTGAACGCCACCCAATCTGAAGCAATGTACAGATTGGGTGCCTCCTGATCCATTACATCATCCCCCTGTGAGGCCCGAAATTCCTGAACCTTCTCCTGGCATTTCACGCAGTCTTCCATCATTTGCCACGTCGCCTCCTCCACCGGATAGCCTTTCCACTTCACCAGAAGTTGCTGCCAGCCTCTCGCCCATCTCACATCTAATATCTGTTCTACCTCATATTCTGGCACATCTCCTTCCCTAGGGTTTAGCGGTCCCAGTCAATCTGGACCTATTCCTTGAAAACCCGTAACTAGGAAGTGTGAATCACCAGATGGGCCTTGAAACCTATGGGCAAGATTATTTCAAAGGCAACCTGATTAATGGCTCAGATAATCTGGTATGGCCCCAAAAAGTTTGTCCCAGCTTCTGACTCTTAACTGGAATAGCATAATTTTTAGCTGCCACCAATACCCTGTCCCCATGCTCAAACGCCAGATCCAGCGCCTTTCTTCAATCTGCCTGTTGCTTCTGCTGAGCCACCGCCTGCTCCAGATTCTCCCATAGCTTCTTCCCAATATCCGCCATGGTACATTCCATCTCATCTTCCCCCTGACACACTCCACCCACGGATCCCCCATTTGATTCGTGATTGAGACCATGATTCACAAAAAATGGTGTCATTCCTGTTGAAGATTGAGAATGATTGTTGTAAGCGAACTGGGCCATCTGAACCCAAAAACCCAGTCATCCTGCCGATTGGAATTGTAACACCAGAGATACTGCTCAAGTATTTGATTCACCCTCTCCGTTTGTCCACCAGATTGAGGATGGTACGCTGAGGACTGACCAGGTCTAATTTCCAAATATCCCAGTGAACTTGACCAAAACTTTGAGACAAATTGTGGACCATGGTCTGAAATGATTTCCTCAGGTAAGTCATGCCAGGAGAATACTTCATCAATTAAGATCCTTTCTGGACCTTTTCTGAAAGACACCCAGTGCATGGGAAAAACTCAACGTATTTGGTCAGTCTATCCACGACCACCATAACAGCATCCTTTCCCTGCACCCTCAGAAGACTCATTATGAAATTGATGCTAATTGAGCTCCATGGCACATGTGGTAACTGTAATGGATCTAACTTACCAAATGGCGGTTCCCTTGAGGGCTTCGCCTTCACGCATACTAGACACTCCCCTCACATACTTCTTGACATCCCTACGCAGGCCCAGCCACAGATAATCCTGTTTCACAAACTCCATCATCTTATCCACTCCCGGATGACCCACCAACGGATGATCATGAGAGACCCATATTTCCTCCCATTGTAACGATGAGTTGGGCACCCATACGCGAGAATTGTGGTATAACACCTCACGCCTCTTCATGAAGGCCTTATGGCGCTTGTGCAGCCATCCCTCATTCATCTAGACTTTCTGTTGCCAGCTATTATGACCTTATTTGCTTCTGGCAGACTTCCTCACCCAACTCACTTTCCCCACCCTCAATTTTCTCAAACTGGTCTGGTCAAAATATTGTGGCTGTATTAAAACTCCTCCAATTCATCCTTCTTATACACTAAGCCCCCACCTCAACTCAACCAGTCTGCTAGGACATTTGACAGTCCTGGCTTGTACTCTACCTGGAAGTTATATTGGACTAAATCCACATGCCATCTGGATTGCCGCTTGTTCATCTTCCTGGGTTCAGAATAGTATTCCAACACTTTATGGTCCATTAAAATAACAAAAGGGTGTCAGCATAGAGCAGGTGGTGTTGCTGTTCCCGCAAGGCCACCATCACCACCAGCAGTTCCTTAACATATATTGGATAATTTGTTTCAGCAAGGAGCTTTTTTGCGTCTAAAGTAACACACGGGGTGTTCTAGAGTCTTCTCCTTCCTGAAGCAACACTGAACCTACGGCATAATTTGAGGCATCGGTTTCCACCACAAATGGCCTCACGGGGTCCAAATGGGCAATACAGGTGTGGTAAGTAACTTATTTTTCAGCAATTCAAATGCCTGCTCCTCTTTCCTTCCCCAAACAAATAGGAAATCCTGTGTTAGGTGTGTGAGAGGTAAGGCCATTTGGGGTAGATTCTTCAGAAACTAATGTAGGAAGTTAAATGTTCCCAAAAAACTCTGCACCCTCATTTGATCAGTAGGAGCCTTCAATGCTTGCACCGCACGCAGTTTATCTAGACATAACTCTAATGCATTCTAGAATAGTACGTTGCCTAGAAATTTCACTGAACTTCCATTGAATTTATATTTTAGAAGGTCTCAATCTCAAACCCATCCAGCCAATTTCCTCAGAACTTCCCAGACATCTCAGACATGATCCTCTCTGGACTGCAAAAACACTAAGATATCATCCATATAGGTGGCACAGCATTGACCGATCATCCCTCCAAGGACATGGTCAATCATCCGCTGGAACACCGCTGGAGCATTCCTAAGACTGAACGGTATCACGCAATACTGATACACCCCCAGGTGACACTTAAACGCTGTGTATTGCTTGATGTTTTAGTCTCACCAGTACCCAATTGAATGCGTCCATGAGGTCAAGCTTTGTAAAAATAGCGCATCCAGTAACCATTGGGAGATTCTCCAACAAAGGCATCAGATATGGATTAAGCTCAGTGACTATGTTCAGCCATCGGAAATTCATACATGGGCGTAGTTTGCCACTTGCTTTTGGCACCAGCAATACTGGAGACGGGACCATCTAGTACTAAAAAAAAAAAAAGCAACTGGAGAAAGGTTCAATAAAACCTTTGTTCAACATAAACCTCACATGGCCCTCCAATGCTTCTTTTGCTCATTCATTAAGAGGGTATATCGGGCACCCCCTGGGAACTTCTGACCCTTCCTTAAACCGGAATGAAAATGAAAAAGAGCCCATAGGGAAAAAAGTTGAGCTCCTGATAGGGACAAATACACTCAAAAAGTCGCTATATTCGGCTGCTAACTCTACCTCCTGCATTCTCCCCAAGTTCTTGCATCCACTTGAAACATTGTTACCAACCTCCATCTTCCATCTCATCCAAGGCCCCATCTGCAGATTTAAAGTAATTTTATTATGCAGCAAATCAACATGGGGCTGGAAGTGATGCCACCATCACATCCCCAATACCACAGGATGGGCCAGATTTCTGATTGCACAGAAGCCCTCTTTTAACCAAAATGGGTTATTCCGAAAACTACCAAAGGCTCTAAATGCCATGAGGGAGCTCTCCTCGACACATTGGTAAACACCACCTCATGTCCCCTCTTCATTTCCAACTTTAAACGTTCTGCCAAGGCGAATTTCACATAGTTTTCCTCAGCCCTTGTATCCACCAGGGCCAACACCTTCTTCGTCTGACCTTGCAAATATAACTCCACCGGAATGATATAACTGAGGATAAAGCAAAGAAGTAGTTTTATGTTTAAAGCATTCTCTGATTGCAAATTTGCAGGTAAGGTAGGTCTAGGGCTATAACTCTTCCCAGGTCCCTGACCTCCTGTTCTTCCCAACTCTTTACCATTTTCCTGGTGAGCCCTCCATGGATATTCCCAAAATTCCTGGGTGTCCCTGCAACCTCCTCAACCTCTACTAGCCACTTCAGGCAACTGGCCCCTTCTTGGAGACATAGAATCATCCTGCCAGTTTTGTGCCAAGTCCAATTGTTTCTCAACCTGCACCACCAATGCAAAGCGCCACCAACGTACTCTGAACTTTAGCAGCCACCATGGCCACTAACATATCCGCTTGCAGCCTCTGTCAAAACATTCATGGTGATTGTGAATCTAAGACTTGTGCTGCTTTTGCCAATGATTGGAAAATACGCCCATATTCTTCAATCCTCGCACATGACACCATCAGCAGAGCTGACCACGCCTTACCCTGCGCCTCATCCGTACAGGCATCCTGGTCAATCCAATTGACACACTCATCCATGGATTCTGGGAGGCGACCTTGCTCCTCAATCAACTATTGCACCCACCTGGCCAGATCCAAGGGTAGTACCTCCACAATTTGCGCAATCTGCAATGAGAAAGGGGTCTCCCCTTGTAAGGAGAGTGTCTTTAACTCTCATGTTTCCAGCATGGTGGTTCTCTGTGCACAGAGCCAACGCATGGAAACTAGCCATTAGTACCAAGGTTATTAGAGCCCAGCAGAGAGTGCTGGAGTAATGATAACATGAGGGAAGAAGAGCGGTCATGATAGCAAACCGTAGACCAAAAACGATGCGGTGCACCAAGGGGAAAGGGTTAAACTTACCAGGTTGGGGAACCTGGGTGACCCAACTGTGCACGAGATAAAAACTTCATTGAATTTCGTATGAGGTGGTTAACATAGCACAAGACCTCCATGGAGAGGTCCGTGCACAGGTTTGCTAAAGATAACATTCTAGTAAAAAGGGAAAAAATGGGAAATTGTTTATTTCAGAGGTTGACCAACAAGGAATGTTAGTCAGGGGAAAACATATTCAAACTCAGATGGGGGAATAAGAGGTTTGATGAAGTGGGCCCAAGCACCAACCCACCAATAGGGCAACGCTACCATCCAAATTAGTTGAATATGCTGAAACTGACTTCACTCGAGTGATCAATTGAAGTTGGATTCAACCCAAACACGTTGTTTTGTAAATGGAACATGTTTCAAAACCCCATTCCTTGACAAACCAAATGGAACTGTACGAATTAATTTGGTAGACCGTCCATTTTAACGCCTGGGCTGACGTAAGGGGCTGGGAATTTGGCACCCCATTAGTACCAACCTGGGCATATTTTGTCCATACCCAGCGTTAGTCTAGGGTATGCTTCAGGTCTGGGAGGCCCTGTAATTTCACCTTCTGGGCCTCCTGGTGCCCAGCCTTATCCTTGGGGTTGGTCCCCACTATGATGTCATGGGACCATGCCATTAACCTCTCCTCCCAATGGGGCTCAACTCCCATCCAGGGGCTTGCGCAAGGAAAAAGTTTTTGTTTACAGGGGCCAACTTCATGGCAGCAACGGTCAGTTTGGGTGAGATCTAGCAGCCTGGGGAAATGCTTTTGGAAGGCGTCAATTAGATCTTGGGCATGCACACAGTTGCGCACTGTAACTCAACTTTTCTCTGCAGCGTCAAAGCCCTTCCAGGTACTCAAGTCTTCTTTTAACATGGCGGGAGGCAACTATTTCTTCTACCTCTCACTCTGGCGCCCCATCCACAAGATAGGCCTCCAGAGTCTCTGGTGGGGGGCCCTCAAACAACATCAGTTTGCTCTCATGAAACACAGATAAGATCTGAAATGAAGGGGAGAGATCTAGCTTGTATGAGGCATGGCCCACCTTTCTAACAACGCGGTAGGGGACAATCCTCTTTGGTCCTAGATTTCTTGCATGGCTGCTTGATAGGGATGTTACAAGCATCAAGCATCACGAGATCCCCTTCCTTGTACACAGGACCCACTCTGCGCTTCCCATCAACATGCTCCTTATATACTCGCAATACCACCTCCAAGCTTGTGGAAACCCCATGGTGGACCTTTTAATTGTCTTATCAAAGTCCACCACTGCTAAAACCTTAGACCCACAGCTGGGATCCATGTTAAAGGCGGGGTTAAATCCATGGCTGGCGAAAAAAGGGGAACAACTGATCGAGGAGTGCAAGGTATTGTTGTAGCTAAACTGGGCCATGGGAAGGTGAAAACCCAATCAGAATGATCTGCAGCGGTGTAACCCCGCAGAAACTGTTCCAAGCACTGGTTCATTCGTTCAGTCTTCCAGTCTGATTGGTAATGATAGACAGTTGAATGGCAAGGGCGAATATGAAGAGTCTTACACAACTCTTCCCAAAAAATGGAGGTAAACTGAGGGCCCTGGTCGCTGATAATTTCTTGGGAACCCCGTGAAGAGCGTAAACATGAGTAAAAAAAGCTTAGCCATCTCAGCCGCAATGACTGTGTTTCTGCAAGGGATAAAGCTGGCAAACTTCGTAAAACGGTCCACCACCACTATGATAGCATTGTAGACATCAGATAAAGCAATTCGACAATAAAATCCATTGATAAGCAAGTCCAAGGCCCATCAGCCTTTTGAACTAGTACCAACAACCCTGCTAAAGGTTGACAATTTGGTTTTATTTGATTGCAGATCAGGCACTCCTTACTATACCGCCCCACCTGAGCAGGCAAGCCCTTTATATTGTAGGTATGACAAATAAACTCCAAAGTTTTTGCTTTCCTAGGATGATCAATACGATTCCATCATGATGGTCCCAGATGATTTCCAGGCGCAGTGGCCCAGCAGGTATCCAAAGGCGCCCCTGAAACCACACCATCTCATCCTTTACGTGATAACCCCTGGATAGGTCCTCTTGATTGAAAGCGCTCTTAGTAAGTACCATCGTATATTCAGCTGATAGCGGCTGAGAAAGAACTACCTTTCTGAACATACCATATTCCTCCGCATTTTCCAGATGTGCAAGCGCTAGCCCATTGGCTGGGAGAGAGAAAAGTTGAGACATAATTTGATTTGGAGGAATCATCACCTGGGTGTTGTGGACCTCTACCTCCTTTGGATCAGGAGCTAAAGCAGGGTTGCGGCTCAATGAATCCCCCAAAACGTTATCCTTGCCCTTGGTAAATTCGTACAAAAAAGGCAAATTGGGCAAGGGTTTCATGCCAATGGGTCTGCCGTGGGTTAAGACATGAGGGGCGCGATAGTACAGCAATTCCCGGTGATCTGTGCATATATGGAACGGTTGGGTAGAGCCATGCAAGTGGTGACGCCAATATGTCAGCGCCTCCACAACTGCTAGTAACTCCTTGTCATAAACGGCGTAGTTCAACTCTGGCAAAGTCATTTTCCTAGAAAAATATACCACCGGATGCTCTATCCCATCTTCGCCTACTTGTAACAAGGCAGCCACTGTGGCGAAGTTATAGGCATCTGTAGATTCAATGAACTCTTTGGAAGGGTCGACATGGCGAAGTACAGACGTGGACAAAAAAGTGCACTTCACTTTTTGGAAACCATCCTCCAAAACGGAGGACCGCTGACGCACCTTTGCCCCGCTGGCCTTATACAAGGGAGCTGCCACCTCAGAAAGATTTGGTGTGAACTTCTTGAGGAACAGCACGTCCCCAAAAAGCTTCTCAAATTCCTTGATGGAGGTGGGGACAGGCCGCTCACGAATCGCCTTCTACTTGTCTGGAGTTATCATGTGTCCTTAGTCAAACATGACGTTTCCCAGAAAAGTGACCTGGGAATTGAAAAACTCACACTTGCTTATCTTCGGTGTAAGGCTGGCTGCCTTTAACCTCTCCATCACTTGCTGAAGGTGTACTGCATGAGATTCATGGTCAGGGGAAAACACCAGAATGTCGTTCATGTAGGCAACTGCGCATACCCCAACAAGTCCCCTAACGCTGCATCAATGAGGCGTTGAAAGATAGCAGAGGCATTCTTAAGCCCAAAAGGCTTGACCTGAAACTGAAAGATCTTTTTTATGGTACAGAATGCGGTTAACCACTCTTGGCCCTTTTTAATCCAGGTCTGATTGAAAGCATTGAGGCAATACAGCTTGGAGAAGATCTTCGCCTTCTCAACATAGCGTGCAATCTGTGAATCCATAAGGATGGGATGGAGGTCTAGTACAGTAACGTTATTGAGGTTCCCATAGTCTATGCAGGGATGTAGAGTACCATCAGCCTTCTCAACAAAGAGAAGTGGGGAGCAAACAGGGGAGGTACGCTGAAAAATCGCACCTTTAGCTAACTTATCCTTCACCCACACATCCAATGCCTCTTCCTTCCGCAGAGTCAATGGTTAAATGAGGGAAGATATATGCACCAGATCCACAGTGAGTTTGAAGTCACAATCAAACTCAGAGTGCTCAGGGAGTGCGTTGGTGAATGCTTCATCAAAAGAAAATTCCAACCCTTCCAAACAGGACGGTAGGGGAACCTCCACAGAGGGCTTCAGCAAAGGGGCAAGCTTAAAAGTGGGAATATTGGGTCAATGAGGTAATTTGCCCTGGGCGTTATCCTCTGACAAAAAAACAGTCAAGATGTGACCATTAGACAAAGACAAGGAGAGAGTGTTTCCTTTCAAATTAGTCCTGACGTCAAACTTTCTCCACCACTCAACACCCAAAATAATGGGGAACAAGAGGTTCTTGATAGCTTGAAAATGGTCGGACAGAAGATAGGTGCCCACCTGGTAGTCCACCAATCACATGACATTCAGTGCAGGGATACCTTGAGAAGCCCCACCTCTAACCATACCACCTGGTGAGTAACTCAACTCAAGGTAGTCAGCAAGGTCTTGGTCAATAAAATAATTTGAGGCACCGGTATCCACTAAAATAGTGGTGCTGAACTTCCCAAAAGGGGATGAAATGTAGCAGTCAACAAGAAGTATCCATAATGGGATTTATTCAGAGCAAAAACGCCACTCCCTCACCTGAAAATTCTTCCTCTGGCGTGAGCAAGCCATCAGGGTAAGTTCTGGAATCATAGAAGGGGGAGGGATAATGGGCCACTCTCACTACTGAGGCTACATATCCCACCACACCTTCTGCAGGTGCATATACATTATTATATATCAAGCGGAGTTCTTTGTCCACTTTCTGAGTGCCCCGGATTATGGTAGGGGTCAAACGTGGGTTCTCAGGGGTAATCTGATATACTGGAAAGGGTCCTCATCCAGGCCAAAAGAAATAATAAATGGTTCTGAGGTAGATATAAAGTTTTTGTTATAAAACGCGTTTTTAGACGCGAACAACCCTATCCTTTGAACAGCAATGGAATGGCCATTGTCATCTAAAGCCAACACCCCCAGGCCCATCTGCGCCAATTCTGCTGGCATCATCTGAAAGTTCAGGCGAAGTAAAGCCCAGGTAATTAAACTGAAATCAGTAAATTTGGCAGAAAGTTGGGGAATCACGTTTTTTGGACCTCAAGTATCCATATCCATCAGGTACAAGCACAAAGGGTAAATACTTTCCAGTTGGAGGCAACCAAAATAACGCCAAGTTGCACCAATCTTTAGGAAAAAGAGGAAATATTGGTGCGGCTAATGACAGTCAAAGCCCACAGCCAGCGCACACTGTTTCCAATTTAGAAAAGTTACACATGGAAAAAGTTTGTGCACATAGAAGCGGTTGGTCAACGAATGTAAGGAGAGTGTCTATAACTCTCCTGTTTCCAGAGTGGTGGTGCTTGGTGCACAGAGCCAATACATGGAAATTAGCTATTTGTACCAAGGTTATTAGAGCCCAGCAGAGGGTGCTGGAGCAATAATAACATAAGGGAAGTAGAGCGGTCATGATAGCAAACCATAGACCAAAAAAGATGCGGTGCACCAAGGGGAGAGGGTTAAACTTCCCAGGTTGGAGGGAACCTGGGCGACCCAATGGTGCACAAGATGAAAACCTTAATGAATTTCATATGAGGTGGTTAATGTAGCGCAAGACCTCCTCAGTGAGGTCCGAGCACAGGTTTGCTAAAGATAAGATTTTTTTAAAATGGGGAAAAATGGGGGAATTGTTTATTGCAGAAGTTGACCAACAAGGAATGTTGGTCAGGGGAAAACATATTTAAACTCAGATGGGGGAATAAGGGGTTTGCTGCAGTGGGCCCAAGCGCTGACCCACCAATAGGGCAACGCTACCATCCAAATTAGTTGAATATGCTGAAACTGACTTCACTTAAGTGATCAATTGAAGTTGGATTTAATACAAACGCATTGTTTCATAAATGGAATGTGTTTTAAAACTTCGTTCCTCAACAAACTGAATGGAACCATCCACATTAATTTGGCAGACTGTCCATTTTAATGCCTGGGCTGACGTAAGGGCCTGGCAATTTGGCACCCCATTTGTACTAACCTGGGCATATTTTGTCCATACCCAGCGTTGGTCTAGGGTATGCTTCAGGTCTGGGAGGCCCTGTAATTTCACCTTCTGGGCCTCCTGGCGCCCAGCTTTATCCTTGAGGTTGGTCCCCACTATGATGTCATGGGACCATGACACCCCTACCATTGCTTGAGCTTACCGCCGCTTTGAAAATGAATATGCAACACCACTTGGTGAATCTTCTCCAAAGCTTCCATGGGCAATGCTGCTTGACCTTTTGGAGATGTAGATCCTCCATGGCTCCCCTCCATCTTCGTGGTACTTGCGCCACACACTCAAACCACCTCTCTTATTAAAAATGTTATTGAGAAACTCAACATCACTGTAAGTCTTGGGGACCAGCCCTTGCAACTGGATAGGGTTCAGCACCCCTTCCAGACGCTAAGGGGCCCCAAGGCTCCAGTGGACCCTCTGTCACAGCTGGGCGACCTCGCCCATGTGATAGATGAGCGCTCAGTGACAGCTTTCCTACCCAAAGCCATACCACTGTCAACTCTTACCCCTCTTCAATCCTGGTAAGATTGATAGAAGGGGTCTTCTGGGAGATGGCACACATCAGGGGGCATGGAGAGGGCCCTGGGTCCACCCACCCCCAGGCAAGCCATGGCCAAAATTTGGGAAAATGGCAATTCCCAATATCGGAGCCCAGCCAGTAATTTCCAGACTGGGGGAGCTGGTTCAGACTGGTCTGCTTTGGAAGCTAGAGTCAAACACATCTTGGATCACAAACCCAGCCCTGAGCAACTCAGTTCATCAGCCCCAACATTCTGAAATGGATCCAGGGAGTTCAGATCGCATGAATGGCCCTATTGAGAATGGATCAAATCACAAGTAATCCGATCCATGGACCCCTGCCTTCTGGGAAAAATCTGAACCACCCAAGACATGTGAATGGGCCAACTTGAGTCACCCAGACCCAGATCAGAAGTATCGACTTGGCTTGACCCCAAGAATTTGGAAGATCTTGCAAAAAATTTCTAAGCTTTTGCTGGAATCAGGAGCCACCTTCTACCCCCCTCTGAGCCAGCCAACCAAATCCTTTCCCCATCCCCCAAAGGCCCAATCCCTCGATACTTCCCCATGCCTATCGCCCAGTTTAAAAGGCAACTGGCCCCACCAAGGGCAGTTGTCAGTTCATTCTTTTTTGCCTTTTATCAAAATAAATCTGAAAAATCCGCTTGTTTACTGTGGCCCCCATCTGCCTTTAAAAAACCTATAAACAATTCTGTTGATTGATCCAATGATGTGCGTCGTCGCCCAAATCCTCTTGCCAATGTTTGCCAACTGTATTATCTGGTCAATCAATCCCAACATGTGGCAGCAGATTATAAACATGATAATACGCCCTGCCCCTGACAATGAACCCGCTGCTTCGTTCATTTCCACGCGTCCATTAACCAGAGACCCTTCTGTCCATTCAGTCACTGAGTCTGCTGAAACTGCTCACCGGTTGGAGCAGCCCCAAGGCGTCCCTGGCCTGCCGCATGTGGGTTCAGCTTCCATAGCCGCCCCTGCCGCTGCAGGTACATCCCACCAGCGGGACCTAGAGCGCCCCCTCCAGGGGAAGCTTGGTCCTAGCCCCTCTCATGGGGCTTATCATACCTCTACTCATATTTCCAATAACGTAGCGGCCTCTTTGCCATTTTCTGCTGGAACTCAAGCCCCCCTGTCTGAGTCTGAAGGCCAGCAACTGAAAACCCTGGAGGAATCATCATCCTCCCTGCCTCTCCCGCCCTTAGGGTTGCCTCCACAAGACTCATGGTTGCCCCCAACGCAACCATCTGGTTTGCCTTGGGGCCTTCTGTATGTTACTGAATGTTTGCTCCCCTCACGTTTCCCATAGATCCCCATTTCTATTAGTCACCCAGACCGCTATGCCTCTGGCATTATGGGGCCTCCACTGGGTGCTCGCACCCCCAACTGGGAGCCCAGTCTAGTTCTTCTTAGCCTAATTTGTGACAATCACCACCATCAACACATGGCGATACCATTTCTCCCCTCCTGGTGCCACCACCTCTTCTTTAAACCCCCACAAAACTGAAAAAATGTATTTGAGTTGCGTCTAATGTAATGGGCAGGTTTGCGCCAATATGCTACAAATGCATTGGGGAGTAAGAGCCATGTTACTGACCATACTAGGGACAGGCCTGATGAAGCCCATCCCCAAACCCTTCCACCATGCCTCATTGTTACCACATATTCCCGCACCACTGTTTCCATGACGCTGCACATCAACAGCAGGGTCTGGGACCAGGAAGGGCTGATAACAATGCCAACGCCATGCCAATCTCACTAGTTGAGCTCATAATTCTGATCTGACAATTTATAATCTTCTAATAAAATAAATATCTTTTTGATTAGCCAGTGATTGTTTTATGTAATTTCCTGTTTTTTTCGTAGAAGATGCAACTGGCCCTCCAGAGCTGTGACATCCTCCAATAAATAGCACTTCACAAGTATCAAATATGCTCCCTTCTATGCTAGGTTCTCTCAAACACCATCCAGCACATCACTTGTGAAGACTCCATATCCCACCGGATCATAATCCACGCCATTCATAATCCTGACATCATTTCATGGATGCATTTCAGGTTTAGGTTGTCAAATTTCACTAGCTCCAACTTTTCTGAGTTTGAGGCTCTTTGGATTTAAGAAACCTTAAGATTTAACGCCACCTGATCTGAAGCAATATACAGATCAGGTGCCTCCTGATCCGTTACATCATATTTTTTGGTTCTGGCAGAGTATGGTATTCAATTATCTATTGCCTTAGTTTGAGGCAATTGTACTCATTATTCATCAAATGTCAATATCTTCTTATGCCCTATTTTAAGGAAATCCAATCATAACCCTAATCAAATCCAAAATTGCCTCAACTCAAGGCGCTCAAATAATTGTAACTAGTATCAGGGTCAGCTGATTCTCCCTAATCTGCTGTAGCTATTTCAGTATTATCATTCAGTCATATCAGAACAGCCACACTACCCCCTTGAATGGATGATAAGGCTCCTATTGCTTATACAGCCAGAGAAACTTTGCATGTGCTCAGTTAATGATCCAACCGCTTGCAGGATTCTTGATAGTGTTGGAGCTGACACCTGTCTTCTCAATAACTTTGAACAGCCCAATCTAGATGCTGGCCAATTTGTTCTTCTGACTGAACATGTGTTGGTCATGGAACAGAACCATATCCCTTTCCTTGAACTGATCCAACCTGCTCACCATACCTTATTGGCAGCTTGATTCTTGATCTTCTTGGCTAAGCTGAAGGAATACGCTTTGGTTTGCAATTTAATCAATCTGTCCACAAGGTTAGTCAAATAATGGTGAGCATCCAATCCACCAGTATCTTCTACGCACAAATAGAGAAAGGCTGGAATATCTGAGTGTCATCCATATAGTAGTCTAAGGTGCCTTTCCCCATGGAAGAATGCTAGTTAATAACATAGGCAAAAATGGTGATGGAAAGAAGGGAACTCCAATTGGAAAGTCAACCCGTCACCAATTTCTGAAGTATGTTCACCAAGGTCCCATTAGCGCGGTTGACCATCCCATTAGACTCAAGGTGGTATAGGGTCATCAGAACCCCATGGATATCATCAGTTCATTTAGATTTGGAAGATTTGTGAAGTGAAGTTAGTTCCATTGTTAGTAAAGAAGAATTGAGGTAAGCCATGTCACTGGGTAATACATTTAATTACAAACTTGGCCACTCTAACTGCCCCCAAATCCCATATTGCCCATGCTTCAACCTACCTGTTCAAGTGGTCGATTGTTACCAAAATGTACTTAAACTGGTTAGCTCCTGTTGGAAGAGGGATAAAAACATCAAGGGAAACTGTATGATAAGCAAAATGGAGTTTCACCAACTGGTATGAGGTCTTCTAGTGGAACGGCTTTTCCACTTGGCACTGGTGGCAGCAGGAAATGGTTTCAAACACATCGAAGTTCATGATCTCTCAATAGTACTAAAGTTGCAACAATTCCAGGGTCTTTCATACTCCACCATGTCCAACGGCTCAGTGTGCACTAATAATAATATTAGGTTAGGTGGAAGCCATCATTATATATGGTAGTGTCCCCAATCCGCTTGTACAATTCACCATTCTTCTGGAACGTATTAGCCCTAATTCTATCTAATAGCTTGATGACCTGGGTCAGTTAATCATCATATTTTCCGCTAATAATTTTATCATACATAATGTCACTGAGAGCTGCCATAAAGGCAATGGTTGGCAATCTCAACAAACAATCAGAGTTTTTAATGTTTTGTTACAGGCTGGTGGAGAATCTCAAAAGTCAAAAGCCCGCAGTTTAAGAGCCCATTGGTCTAGGCGCCCTTCAGGCTCATTGAATTTCTGCAACCAGCATAAAAAAGCATGATCCGTTACAAATAAAACTACACTCATGCAAATACACCTAAATTGCTTATATTCATAAATTACTGCTAAGCACTCTCACTTGGTCACAGTACAAGTATATTTGTGGCATCTAGGCTTTGAATGCAGTACGCCACTGGGCGCTCCTCCCCTTCATCATCCTTTTGTGATAGGACAGCCCCAACGGCGGAAAGGGACTCATCCATTTGAACAATAAACTCCTCATCAAAATTAGGGTAGCGCAACACTGGGGCACCTATTAGAGCCGTTTAAAGTGTATTGGAAGAGCATTGGCAGCGTTCCATCCATTTAAGTGGGCATCTTTCTTTAATAACTCAAACAGCAGACCTCCAATACAACTTAAATTGGGTATAAAGCGGTGTTAATAGCTGATCATCTCCCAAAAAACTTGTATATTGTGCTTAATGTTTGGCGTAGTCATCTTTCAGATAGCCTCCACCTTGGATGGTTGGGGCCTCAGCCCAATCGCATCCACCAAAAACCCAAGGTACTCCAGTTGGTCCTTAAAAAGTGGCATTTATGGGGCTTGGTTTTAATGTTAGCCTCCACAAGTCGGTGGAAGACCTCCTCCAGGTGGGTAAGATGCTTGAATAACATTCATGAAAATACTTTGATATCATCGAGGTACACAAGAACACATGACAGCTTCAGGTCACTGAGAATGGTGTCCATGGCCTGCTGAAACATAGCCTGGGAATTATGTAGCCCTTGAGGCATACAGATCAGTTGGAAAAGTTCCTTGGAAGTGATAATGGGCATTTCTCCTGTTCCACTGCAGTCAACTCGATTTTATAATATTGGATATCAACTCCATCGTGATAAGTACTGAGCTCCTCCCAACTGATTCAAGGCATCATCAATTTGAGCAGTGGGTATGAGTCCGTTTTGGTAATGCTGTTGAGCTTCCTGTAGTCTATTGCTACCCAGTAGGTGTCATCCTTCCTTTTGACAATTATAATGGGTGAAGCCCATAAACTCTTTGATGGTTTGAGCATCAATTGTTTGAGCAGCTTTTTGATCTCCTTGGTTACTACTTCCTTGGCTGCCCTAGACCGGCGGACAAAAAGAGATCTGATGGGGAGATGATCCCAGTGTCCACTTGATGGGCCACTCACCGCACGCACCCTTAGTTGTTGTTGTCAACAGCAAAAATCTCCTTATATTTTTCAACTAATGACAACGCCTGATCCTTTTGTTCTTCCAATAATTCAAATAAGTTTACGTGCGGTATCAACGCCATTATGTTGAGCTGTAGTTCAAAGGGTAGACCAAATTCTTCCAGCGACCTAAACTTGTAAACCTGGAGGACCTCCTTCACCAGGGTCAAGTGCAAAAACGTCAATAGTTAGTGTCAGCGGATTTTCAATGGTTCATGCTGTAGATTTTCTAACAAGGCCTTGATCTCCCTATGACCTGGGAGAATAATGCCTGGAGCCATGTGGGTTTAAACTGCAACTGCTGATAAGGCTTAATGATCTCCCCATAAAGCCCATATGACACTTCCACCTCTAACTCAGTGCTTACTAATAGTTGGCGTCTGGAGGGTATGGATATAGCTCAAGCAGCTCTGAGAGGCAGCCCTTGATAATCATATACCTGCTGGGGGAGGGCCCAGGTTTTGCCCTTTAGTCGATGGTAGAAAACCAGAATTACCTCATCACTATAGGCCAAATTAATATGTCCCATGTGCACCAGATCCTTTGGCACTCCGCTGGAGGTAAAGTAAATTGAGATCTGCTATCTCAAAAATTTTAAAGTCTATTCAGTTATATTAACAATAGCCCCATAGTGCAGCATGAAAGCAGCTCCAATTAACAGGTCTTACTTAATGTTTGGTAACACTATTGCTGAAGCTACCACAACAAATGACCCAAACTGCAACAAAAGTTCACTGTACGCTCCTTCAGAGAATGTGTTATCTGTTCCAGCGGTCACATACACCATACAATGTCCTACAACAGGTTTTAGTGTCAGTTTCACCATTAACTTGGTGGAAACTATGTTGACTGACTGCTCATATCTATTATAGCGTGAACCTGGGTTTTTACTACAACAATTTCAAGGTAGGTACATTCAGAATAAGAAGATTATTGACTGTTTAATATGTGGACATTTAAAGGGTCTTATTTCCTAAGAAAGCTCATAATCCCCT
The DNA here is from genome assembly GCA_022478985.1 of Massospora cicadina. NCBI lineage: Eukaryota > Fungi > Entomophthoromycota > Entomophthoromycetes > Entomophthorales > Entomophthoraceae > Massospora > Massospora cicadina. Next base: position 112,159 of record JAKSZP010013193.1, read on the forward strand.
CACCGACTTTGTGGTATTCTTTGAAAATAGCGTCTACCAGAAGGGCAACGTTTAAACTTTTAAGTGAAGGGGCATCGGCGGCGGAATCCAGCTTGTCTGAAGATATTTGGTCAGACATCTGCCAGGCATATGACTTTGGTTGCTCCTGAGGTCCTTCTTCCGCTGTGGACTGAGATTGTGACCATGTCAATACATTTACTCCCCTACTAGCTGCTGATATAAAATACTGTCATCATAATGAGGGACATCGGCTGGAAATACTACAATTGAGTCAGTTCCGTCATCTGAGAGTTGGAATAGCAGAGGTAGAGAGTCCAGTCTCTACTCCGCTCCATCTTTTCCCTGGTAGTATTAGTACTGCTGGACATAGTGGACATGACAGTTGGGGCAACTTTGGGCAAGATGACAAGGGCGGTTGCATTCAAAACAATTCACCCCGTAGGTCTGCGTACTTGGTTCTTATAAGAGGGTCCAGGCCAATAATTTTGTTGACATTTGGTTTAATTAGGTCCAAATCAGTAGTTAGGATGCTGACAATTTTCATAAGCAAGACCAGAGCGGAAGTCAAACTGCTGGGGGTAAATTGGCTACGGGTGAGGCGTGTGATTATTATAAGGCTGGGGGTTACTAGGAGAAATCTGGCCAGGACAGAAGAGTTCCCCCAAATAAGAGGGTCCAGCTATGGCGGTGGTGTGTTTCTGCTTTGTATTGAGTGGGAAGTTAGTAGATATACAGTGGATGAACTGAACAACTTTAAGCAGGAGGACGTCTTCATCCAAAATTGGAGATATGACATTGTAAAGCTCACGGTATGGCTTCATAGCATAGGTCATTGCAATGCACACGTTAACTTCAGCTAGAACTCTTGCTCCTATTAACACACATGCTTCCACCATAAATTGATCCACAAATGCAGTGAGGGTCTCATTACGTTGGAACCCAAAGGTCAGTGCTCAGCTTTATGCTGCAATATCTTTGAAGTACCACCAAACAACCACAACACAGTTTCTCTCTCTTTGTAGTAAGTAATGGAACTGCTTGAAAGGTAGCAGGTAACTTGGTCAGCGCTTCCGATGTCTAAGGCGGATATCAGAAATTTAGCCTTCCAATGATTGGAAGCTTCTTCTACCACAAATTCAAATCATTTGAAGAACCCGTGGATAAACCATTGCATTCAAACGTGGGTAGTTTGCCAATGCAGACCTCCTCCTCCTGCTCATAACTGCGAGCCTTAGAAGTGTACTGCAGATATGCCTGTAGCCCATATTTGAGATCATAAAGAATGGTTGGCTTGGAAGGCGCAGCTGCTCTTGGGGTAGTGTAGGACTCTTCAACAAGCAGGACAGCCATTGCCTGGAAATTATATCGGTCAAAACATAATCGTCCTCAGAGCAGCCATCATAAATCAAATGGCTCACGCTGGTCGCATATTTATATTAAAAAGATCCTTCCCAAGCGACCCCTTGTTCTTCCGCTTCCCAATAAAGATGAGGCGGGTAAAAGTAGGTGTTGACTTCTGCTCCATGCACTGTAGACGTTTAGTAGCATCATCCATTCAATTTGCAACCTGCCTGCTCTGCTGTTTAAATATACGCAGCTGACTACCCACACTTTCAAGTTGAGTCATTACTTTGTCATGCTCCTAAATGAGTTCCTCTTTTTATAAGCATGGCATCCACAACAAGTTTGAGGTCCATAGTCTCAGCCAGCGCTGCTGTTCAGAATAATTCCCCTTCAGGAAGCCATGATTGCAGATTGGTAATTTTTGGTTTTTATTGGTGGTTATTCAAGGGCCCCCTGTAGTGAGCACCACTGTTATAATTTTGACTGGTTCGTTGAGATATGCTGGGGGTTTTGAACAGGGTCAACCAACTGAGCAATCAGACAGATGATATGAATATTGTTGGTCCTCAGACACACTTAAAAGATACGACAAGATATGGATCTATTGCCCTGGATGACACTTTCTTTTATTTGATATTTACAGAAGTTACTCGCTGTTATTCTCTCTTGAAACTATAAACAACCCTCCCCTTCAATCGTCTCATCTTGCTTGTTTCTTAGCGACTTTTGATTATACCATTTCCTTGGCTTAGATATTCAGTTCCACCATATCTCATTGGTTCCTTTAGAGTATGGTATCTAATTCTTTATTGCCTTAGTTTGAGGTGATCTTACTCAATATTTGTCAAATGTTGAAATTGCCTTATTGCCATATTTGGAGGTGATCCAATAATACCCCTTTCCGACCCAAAATCGCCTCAACTCAGGGCGCTTAAATAATCATAACTAGTATTATGGTCGGCGGATTCTCGCCAATCTGCCGTAGCTATTTCAGGCTTATCATCCAGTCATATCATAATCTTGGCACCAAAATCCTTGTTGGTTGTGTCCCTTTTAATAAGCCATATATAATAACCATTTGTCAAGATAAATAATCTGTTTGATCTCATTTTAAACCTCCTCAAGGAGGTCATAAACAATATAGGTGTCATCACCTTCTATGGTGCCATATTCTTTATGGTGGTATAAGTTTGTTCCCAGGGCCTTTGAGTGAGTATTCCCCATTGCTCCCCTGGAATAGGAGAGTTACAGACACTCACTTACACTATAAAGCGAACCATTTTTTTGTTGTAGGGATTTTATAGTGCAGGACTTTCCTAAGCTTAACAGGATGTGTTGGTTGCCTGTCACAGTCCCTGAACTTCTTATTTCCGTTATCATCTGTTTTAGTTATTGCACAGCTCTGAATCTTTATCATAAGCTGATGGTTCCTGCCCTTTCTTAATGTACCTGGTGGTTTGGATTTTTCTAGGCCTTGCTAAAGTTGTTAGAACCTAACTCAGTGATACTTATTGAATTAAACAGGAGTTAGTAAATATTTCTACTGAAGCTTCTATAAGTTTAAAAATAAGATGCCATATTTATCCCACTTTTGGCGTTGACATGCTGCGTCATTTTTCAACAGTGCATCTAATGAATAAATATAGCTTTTAGAAAACAGCTGAATATTTATAAGTTGATAGAATGTTTGGAACACCTTCTGGAAGCTTGGCAGCCCACTTCACCCCCTTCCAAACCTGTTATGAGTTCCAAGCACCTAGTCAAGCTGGACGCCCTTGATTTCCTTTTAAAGAAATTTTGCGGTCTTTCCCTGGTCCTACCTTGGTAGGACGTTACCATACCGTCATTTCCTCAATTATTTGTAACCAGACATTCATTAACACCTGGGTATGGTGGGCTCCACCTGAAAACCTTATTAATGTGATTGCCACCAACATTAGGAATTTCTTTGCCCCAACTGACAATGAGTTAACTAATTTAACTGAAAATTTTAAACCTGCAGAGACCCCTATAGATACCTACCCCAAAAACAGCATTTTTACTATAAATAAGACTGAGCTTTTGATCAAGGCCTCATTGACTTCAGTGGAATTGGCAGTTCAACCTGGGTCTAGACCCAGTGTAATTAAAATATAATTTTAGCTCTGCTCTTAATTTATGTGAAATAAGAAAATTTTATTTGGAAGAGGTTTTGCTGTTATGGTAAGTAACAATGTCAGGCATCTGGCATTCAAATTATGAAGCCTATTTTTGGAACTCAAAGAAAATATTCTAAACAACATATCCATATATAAACAAAAGGTTTATAAGCTTGTGCGGTTCTATCCCTTAACTGATATCTGTATATCAGACCATCCCTGAGGGCTCTCATCTAGCTTCTACCATGAACTACCACCCTCAGGAGGAAGAGAATGGAAGAGGTATTGACAAATGGGGCATTTAATATGCCCAAGGGAAATTTATTGTTTACGAGGTGCTTGGTCTATCCACTTAAAAATTTTCATATTTTCTGCTCTTAACTAATCTCTCTTCACCTCTGGGGAAAATTAGCGCAATGGGTTTTCTGGACACTGGTGCCTCATAGAACTTTATTGATCATAGCCTAGTGACTACCTTGATTACAATACTTAACTGCTGGTATGGTTAGGGCATTTGCCTCTCAGCCTATTCCCACACTTAAAGTTCAGGTTCTTGACAATTATCATGTTGTTAAAACTACCTTGTTGTCCACTTATTCGCAATCAAAATATGCTGTACCCAGAGCTTTTCTTTCCCATAAAAATAACATCAGTTACTAAGATTCAATTTGAACAGAAATTTTTTATACTCACACAGGTGAGATGAGCTAATACAACAAAATTCCCCAACTAAACTGGGCGAAAGTCATATTGGGAAATGGCCAAAACGGTGCACCCAAGGGCAAAAAACGCCCTGGAGGGGGATTAGGATCCGACGCTGCCAAAAATCCCCAAGCCCAAACACCACCTGGGTTTGTGGAATTTACCACAAACAGAACCAATATATGGAAATACAGTAAGCACATCCCCTATTGAAAGTGGAACATAAGCTTCGACTTTTCTTAGGGGTAGAGTCCTCAACTCTGTGGGAGAAGGTAGGTGAGGCACAGGCCTCCCTCTTTCCCCATGCAGTATACATTACCACCCACACCATCCACCGTGGCTGGATTGATATGGGCTTCAAAACCGAAGAAGACACAGACATCGTAGCAAAAGTCTTTGTCAAAATTGCCTTCCCTGAGGGCAAATAAATTGTGCACACCGCATGCACCTGATGAAACAAAGCAAATACTTTGTTCATCTTGTTTGACTTGCTCCCCACCAACCTCCCCTGCAAAATAATTGAGAGGGAACTCCAAATTGGCCTTCAGAGATACAGAGAAATCAAACAACTAGAATTGCAGTAATTCCACCTGATGTTGAACCTGTGCGCAGGAAAGGTAATTGCCATGATCAACCTAGTCCCCGACATGGATGCAGACCTAACCAAAATCCCATGCACCGCGGTGTTTCACCTCCCAGATGGGGGAGTGTCAAAACCTTTCTGTGTCACACTGGAACGTGCACCGCCCATCTGCAACCATTGCACCGCACTGGGGCACAAGGAACATGTGTGCCTCATGAAGGAGGGCATTTTGGCCCTGAAATTTTGCGATGATGCTATGGATAAAGATGAAGAGACCTTCAGAAAAATGGTCTCGCCAACCACGCTTTCCTCTGTGGAGAGGATGGGCATTACGTCCTCATAGACCCAATATCACCCAAATTACGCAAACAGGTGCAGAAGGCCCACAAGTGGGCAGCGGCTAAGGCCGCATCCCTTGCGACCTCCTCCATTGACCTGGACCAAATCCAGGTTAATAGAGGAGAAATTGGCCAAACCAGCCAATCAGAACAGAATGCCCAAGCCAAAGGAGCCATGGAAGATATCAATTAAGCCAAACAGTTGGATTAGACAACCAATGCAGAAAATTTTCTCAACAAGCTGACAGAATCACCACATGATCTCAATCAAATAAACTTACCAGGACAATTTAATTTCACTATGGATGAGACAACAGGGCCCAGAACTTCAAAATTAAACCCCAAAACATCAGAAACTAATCAGCGCATCAATCCAAGTCAAACAAAATCATGTGCAGAAAAGCTTAATACAATCTCCAAATCCAAAAAACCCACACGAAATCTTCACAAGGTAAGGAGCTGGAAAACGCCTCAGAGTGGACTTGCATAATAACACGGAGAAAGTCCAAGGCAATGAGTGGGGGACTAGGGCCGGAAGGCACACCCAAACACTCCTGAGGTGCCACAGGAACCTCAGTGTCAATAGGGACGCTAAACATCGAAGGAGCCAGGGCTCAAGCATCCCAAGCCAAAAAGCTGGACTTCCTGTGTAAACCCTTGTAGACATCCTGGTCATATAAGAAACCCACTTTCTACAGGGGGAAGAGGGATCCTGGTCGGCCAGGGTCTCACCTCCCAGTCAATATGGACGTCCCACTGTGGGGTGATCATCCATATTAACAAAAAATTAAAAATTGTCAATCCTCCTCGCATTTGCATAGCCATGTCCTAACCACAATGATCGCAAACTAAGAGGCCACAATCTTGATAGCCTGTATCTATGCACTGTGCACCACATCCAAGAGGAAAAAATTCCTTGATTCCATCCCTATGCTCAACCTCCCAACAGATACCATCCTTCTGGGCGATTTTAACTGCTGGGATAACCCCACCACAGACTGATGGCCCAACTCCAGAAGATACCCACTAGGACACATCGAGTTCTGTGTGATGAAGGCATCTCTTGGCCTGTATGACTCCCTCCCCCGGGTCTCCACTCCTTCCCTACATGAACTTCCCCAGCATACATGAAGGAATGCTCATCTCGATGAGCTGCATTGACCACATCTTCGCACCAAAATCCTGCCAATCATTTATTACTAACTTTGCTACTAAAAGATCAGTTTATTGACCACCATCTAGTTTTGGTGCGGCTCACACCAACTAGTACTCAAACATGGATGTTGCCCTGGAGGAAGCTATACCTGAAGAATATAAAACCACCCAAAATTTCTGACTGGGTCGAGCATAAAGCGTTGAACCCAAAATTTACAACCCCTTTTGCATTAGATCTCATCAAAACTTGAGAAAATCCAAATCTGAACTAATAAACAAAACTTGCCATCTCGCATTGTGCAAATACACTGTGGATACTTTCATGATCAGGCGCACCCTGGAGGAACTAGACCATCTAGAACTCAACACCCCGAAGTCCAGTTACAGCCCCAACTGGGGACGCAAATGGGGAAATTTCCGCATTCCTAAAGGCCCTCATCCATGAACACCAACACAGAATTAAAGTATCATGGAAAGGTAAGCACATAAAAGAAGGTAAAACCTGTTCATCGTTTTTCTTTCACCAATACCACTCCTGAGGCAATCTGCCTCAGTGCGCACAGGTCCACAAAACCGATGGTATCATGGCAACTGACCTAACAGAGGTCAAGGTGGAAATACACCGCTATTACACCAAACTTTACCGTGACACCCCATCTGACCCCCAAATAATAAAAAAAAATTTACACACTGCTGGAATACAGAGTGCACCGCCGGAATATAGTCTCTAAACCTGATCATGCAGGAGGAGCTCTGGATTACAATCCACGGTGCACCGCTTAGGAAATGCCCAGGACCTGATGGGATACCCTACGAATTAAATAAAACATATTTTAAACAAATCGCCCCCTCCTCCTAGAATCTATGAACCAGTGCCTGATGGAGACTCGTCTCCTGCCTGGAGTCCAGGACTCCTATGTCATTACCATGTTTTAAAAGGGCGACAGACTGGGCCTGGCCAACTGGCGCCCAATAGTACTCTCAAACACTAACACAAAACTACTTACAAAAATTCTAGCTACCAGAATAGGCGCACTAGCCTCTAAAGCCCTATCACCTAACAATCTGGTTTCACACCAGGGAGCTCCATCTGGTATAACATACACACCATCTCCAATGTATGCCAATTCAAAGTGACTGGAGCCCTGGTATTCCTCAACCAGGAGAAGGAATATGACCGCGTTAGTTGGCCATACTTAAAAAAAATTGCCTAAGCTCCTTCAACTTCCCACCCAGGTTCATTAACTGGGCGATGCTCCCTCACAGAATCCGCCTCTATGGCTGTATGTGGCCCTGGCTTCTTAACTGACAGGATCACCCCACGCAGAGGGATCAAGCAAGGGGACCCCCTCAGCCCACTACTCTACAACTTCAGCTTCGATCCACTCCTCCACAATGCCAACTCACGCCTCATGGGCATAACTGCACAAGGCCAGCCCCCAGTCAAGATACTAGCCTTTGCAGATGACTGCGTGACAGGTATAGCTAACATCAGCGACGCCTGACAGAAGGAACGCACCATAGAGGAATAATCCATTATGAGTAATGCATCGCTTAATGATGGAAAACTGAAATAATTTTCCTTGGAAAATACATCAATAACTGGACCAAATCCCCCGACACACGCAACCCAAGATGAAAAAGCCCACTCATCCTACCCTTTGCATTACCCCCCACCACCCCTCCCGCCACCTTGGGATATGGCTGGAAACAGGGGGTATGCAAATGAGATGATTGAAAATAATCTATTACAATGGGTATCCAACCAAATTGCCTCACTCAAGGGAAGATCCCTGGGGCTAACGGGGCAAGTGGCAGTTGCCAACTCGCTCATCCTCCTGATGCTGTGATTCCCCATACATGCGATCCCCTTTTCTCCCACCTTTATAATATAAATCTGCGCGCTCATCCAGGGCTGGCTGTAGCCTGGATCCCATCCACCCATACGGGTGAAAACGCTATTTGGACCATGCTCCAGTGGAGGCATGGGCTTGATAGAATTCAAGAGCCACGTCAACTGCATCCTGGGCACCTGGATAGAAGAAGTGCTAACCCTGAACCTCCCGCGACAAAACTGGTCCAGGGCATCAAGTGCCAACTTGCGCAGGCTCTCAAAATACCTAACCCACACAACCCATCCAGCTTACTAATGTATCTCGCCAACTGCCCCAATGAAACAGGCCCGCATCCCCCCTCACTTTAAACACCTCCTCAGAGACATCCGCCACATGGGATGGACCTTCACTACCACTAGCACTGTGCAGGTAAGGGTATGACCCAGATACCACTTCATGATTAGAAAGCCAGAAGACCACCCCCACAAAGACATACTTGCTATGAACCCAACCATCGCTAGAATCAACTACCTAGATGCTTTGGACATCCCCTATGACCTAGCCACACAGAAGGCAATATGGAGGATGACACATCATCCACTCCTCCAGATGAGGGTAAGAGCCAACGCCTGGCACTATCTAAGAAGGACCTATAGAACGTTGGATTGTACCCACTCCCTCCACGCAACATGCGCAGTATGTGGAGGAGAGGGCTCCCTACTGTCGGACATTCTCCTTTTCAATCTAAGAAAAAGAATGTTGGAGGTATTAGTGTTTTCAATTATACTACCATGATTGGCCCATCTCCTGGCTGATCATTAAAAAAATGAGGCTATCAATAATATGACTACCCACATCAAAATGACCTTGGTGGATTATTGGTGGAATCTTAACTAACAGAAAAATACAATTTATCACTAAAAATCAGCTTAAAAAAAGTAAATACTAACAATAGGAATACTCCGACTTCTTGGCTGAATTTGAGGAGTTCAATATTGCATGGATCTGAACCTCTGTGAGGTGAGAAGATTTTACCCGTCAATGATTGGGTGCAAGTTAACCAATCATTACCATCTGAGTCTAACCACTGCTGAGGTGCAAAGATTATACTCGATGATGATAGGGTAAAAATTAGCCAATCATTACCATCTGAGTCTGACCACCGCCGAGGAGTGAAGATTTTACTTGATGATGATTGGATACAATTCATCAAATTGTTACTGCATGGGTCAGTTTTGCCTCAAAAATTTTATCTTCAATCTGATAGGCCAAAAGCTGATATTACCTAATTTAGAATAACTGAGCTTTACATTCTTTTGCCTCAAATATCAATGGTCTCAAAATCTGATTTAGTTTAAATAGGAAAAACTAGTATCAAGAAAAGGACCTTTCCTGGTTTTGCCCCACTTATAATAATAAAAAACATAAGAAATTTTAGAAAAGCATTATTTATACTTTTATTATAAAGTAAAATATCTCACTTATATAAATTATTTGTGGCATCCATTGGCAGATCCCACAAATTGGTGCTCACTACAGGGGTCAAGCCCCCTGAATACTTTGGTAAGTATTAACAAAATGGAGAGTGTTGCCAGTTGGGTGCAAAATGAGGAAGGGACTGAAGAAGATGATTAAATGGACAGCCCTACTGCCATGATGTTTGAAGAAGAAAAAATAGAGCCCATATTAATACCTGAGTCTCATCGCATCAACTGGCGAGCTACTGAAGCTGTAAGAAACCTTACTCATGGCATCCTTAACCCTGGCGACATTGCATCTCATGAACACGCATCGTTGGTAGAGGAGCGCCACTTGTTTCTCTATGAGACTAGTGTCCTCCCAAAGACCTATGGTCAGCCTACAAATTTGACCACCTACGTCTTCAAGTTTGCTCACCCTGCCTTGGTTCATATGATGCATCTCTTAGCCGGCCATCAAGAAGAGCTTCATTGACACCTAGATACCCATGCAGCTCTGAATTCAGCCTATGATGAGTTGTATCAACTGACCTCTGAACATCTTGGGGCAGTTAAATATGGTGTGGAAGCTAATTGCAACTTCATCATACAGCTGCATGACCAACTTATAACTATGGACACTGGGATTGTAAAGTATGTCAAAGAGGCCATGAAGATATTATGGGATGAACTGAACGCATCCTCCACTAGCACCCTCTCATTGTTGGAGGAGTTTGCTAAAGAACTTGAAAAGCAAAATGAGAAAACGCATCGAGACCTTTCAGCCCCCAACTCCGTCCTCCAAGAGAAATATGAACAGCGTGTGGCTGTGGTGGAGCGGCAGTTAATTCAGGCCTTTTCGCATGTTGATGAGCTTGAACGTTGTTTGTTGCTTGAACCATCTAGCGCCACCACCACCCTTGTGGCCAAGATTGTTCAGCTAGAAAAGGAGCTAGCTCTTAAAGCTTCGTTGGAAAATACCAAATACATGGCACGTCACCTGACTAAATGTGAAAATCGAAGCAAAAAAAATAAAAACTTCACTGGAAAGCCCTGTGATGTTGAAGGAAGTATACAGCTGACTAACACAGGTCGAGTGGAAGTATGAACAGATTAAGGAGGGGGTACAAGGCCCCAGCTCCCACTCTCACGATGATGAAGGATGTAAACAAATGAAAGAAGAGCTGAAGAACCGCGTGAAAGCCGTGGAAACTGCTCAATTAAGTTTAAGCTCAATGGTGTCGCAACTTAGTTTTCAAGTCTCTGCAATGGAAAACCAAGTGGAAGACTTTAAAACTCATAAATCAGGGATCGAAGCTCAACTAAGACCATGCGAATCTGGACCTCTAGAAGCCCTCTCTAAAATGGAAACCCAGCTTGAAGCCATGCAAGATCAGTTCAATCGCCTTTCACGGACCTTTGATCAGTTGAGCTACCACTCTGAGACCCCAATAACAGAAGCTCCAGCTATTCATACTCTTACCGGGAATGACTACAATTCATTCAAACCAACGTTTAAAGACAAGTTTATCCCCGGCGAGGGTAACATTGCTTCATTTTTATATGTTTATGAAGCAGCTATGGAAGTGGCGACTGATCGATAGAAGGCCAAACATATCCTTTCCTGTTTGGGCTGCATAGCATAGGAGGTGATGGTCCCACATATGGATGCCCTTAGCACCTGCTCCAAAGTTAAAGAGGCTCTCATAAACACGTTTGGCTCAAAACAGGCTTTAAGCATGAAAAGCAAGCCTTTATGCATATGAGTATCCGAAAAGGAGAGTCAGTGGCCGCCTTTGTGGAACGATTCTATATGGAAGCACAGACGTTGTTAGCCTCAAAGATGTTGACTTTAAATGATGCTGTAGCCGCCGTTCTTACTGGAGTGTCTACTTATTCATCACTAGCAATGCACATCACCTCCGTTAAATGCTATTTCCATACCGTTCAAGACATTAAGGAAGTGTTAATAGATGTCACTGATTTCCATAAGCCTGAAGTTTCATGTGGAGCAGTATCTCGTCCTCAAGTTTTAACCATTGAGGATCCAAAGCCCAAGCCTCAAGCTCTAGCTGTTGGAGACAAGAAGGAGCCCCTTCAGATAATGGGCCCTGAAGAGCAAAACCCTAAAACAAAACGTCCTGAACGCCCTCGGTGTGAATACTGCAGCAAGTTTGGACACAAAGAGGCTATGTGCTGGAAGAAGAAAGCTGACGCCGAGGAACAGGAGCAGGGAATAGAAATGTCAGCGTAGGGAAAGGCACACCTATTGCTGACAAATCTCATGTGCCTGACCACTTAAACAACTTATCCCATTACCTCGCGTTACAAATACCCCAGGGGATGACTCTGAGGGGGATATGGATGAGGTCGGCTATTGTGTTGTAGGGGCACCTGCTGAAGTGGAAGTTCCCAATCGCTTGAATGCTGGAGGAGTAGATGAAGCCACCATACCTGAAGAGACTTATCTCTGCCAAGTTTTAGGGGAGCCAATCATCATCAATACTGCTAGTGATGCAGATGAGGTGTTGTCTAACCTTATTCGCCCTCTCCAGCATGACCATACCATGCAGTCTATCCAGGAAAACTACCCCAATACTGCATGCAAATTAACCTCCAATTTCCATCTCAAGGAGGTCTTAGCGCTATTGCCCACTTTTGGGGGGATACTCACAAAGGTCAAAGTAGTCATCCAAAAAGTTCAGGTGATGGCCATCCTAGATACAGGCTCCCCGGTAAACGTAATCTCCTCCAAGTTGATGAAAAAAATCAAACTTGCCCCTGACTTGGAGTACAACCAAGACTTTGGAATCGCCAGTCCCAATAACACCTGCGCGCTGGGTGCTTACTCATCCCTTCCCATTCATATTGGAAAGCTTATTCTATTGGCCCCTGCAGTGGCTTTGGATAACAACGCTTATGATATGCTTATAGGTACTCAATTTATAATCAAAAATGACGGCATTATCAACATGAAGCAAGGGTCCTTGTCATTGCTTAACTATGAAGTCCCCTTAGTTCTAGCCAATATGGAACCTAGCAAGAAGGAATACTCTTGAATGTATACCGACCTCACAAAAACAGCAACTAAAGAAGGGCAGGCTGCCAATAGGCTCTGCACCCCCTTCCTACATCTCAAGTGGCTGATAAGGTATTACACTACCATAACTGCAACACCCCTACCAACATTCTTGAGGGGGGCAATGTTGGACATTCTCCTTTTCAATCTAAGAAAAAGAATGTTGGAGTATTAATGTTCTCGATTCTGCTACCATGATTGACCCATCCTCTAGCCAATCATCAAAAAATAATGAGGCTATCAATAATATGAGTAACCACGGTGAAAAGACCTTGGCGGATTCTCAGAGGAATCCTAACCAACAGAAAAATACGATTTATCACAAAAATTGGCTTAAAAAGGTAAATACTAATAATAGGAATACTCCAACTTCTTGGCTGAATTCAAGGAGTTCAATATTGCATGGATCTGAACCTCCATGAGATGAGAAGATTTTACCCAGTGATGATTGGGTGCAAGTTAACCAATCATTACCATCTGAGTCTAACCACCACTGAGGTGCAAAGATTTTACTCAACAATGATAGGGTAAAAATTAGCCAATCATTACCATCCAGGTCCGACCACCACCAAATTACCCAATCATTACCATCCAAGTCTGACTACCGCCAAGGTGTGAAGATTTTACTTGACAATGATAGGGTAAAAATTAACCAATCATTACCACATGAGTTTGACCACCACTAAGGTGAAAAGATTTTACTAATGATGATTGGATACAATTCATTAAATCATTACTGCATAGGTCAGTTTTGCCTCAAAAATTTTATCTTTGATCTGATAGGCCAAAAGCCTATATTACCTAATTTAGATAACTGAGCTTTACATTCTTTGCCTTGAATATCGATGGTCTCAAAATCTAAACTAGTTTAAATAGGAAAAACTAGTATCGAGAAAAGGACCTTTCCTGGTTTTTCCCCACTTATAATAATAAAGAACATAAAAAACTTTAAAAAAGCATTATTTATACTTTTATTATAAAGTAAAATATCTCAATTAAATGAATTATTTGTGGCATCCATTGGCAGATCCCACACCTACACCACCGCTTAGAAACCTGCCCCCCATCCAGAGCCATATGGCGAGAAGCTGCACGCCTGATCAAGATCCAAGACGACCAATAATTCTCTATCTCAAGGAGCCTCCTCGCAAACCAGCTTGTGTCCCCTCTCCCATCTACCCTCTGCCCCCTATGATACCCACTGCAATGTGGACAATCCACACCATTGCCTTGGATGCGTTCAAGGGCATGGTCCCTACCATCCATGGGGTTATCAATAGGTTCCACGTCCACTTACTGGAGCACTTCCAAGCCTGGCTCTATGGGTATATGAGCCAAGGCAGCAGAGACTCCTAGAGTCATGGTTCCCACTCTGGTTCCTCCAAATGGACCCCTTCCTCCACACCTGCTCTATAGTGGGGGCAACCCCCTCAGAGTAGCACACCAATCCCCCTATACCTGGCGGTTCTAGCTGGCAACAGGGGTAACCTGTGTACCCCGGGGTGCCCAATCCTCTCTAATCATCGCTATTTTTCACTACCCCCATTTCTACACATGCATTGGTACTGCCTGTCCCCTGGTTGGCTTGCCTCAGTTAAATAAAAAAATATGCTGTACTCATTTATCTTGATTTTAGAATGGAGGCGTAAATTTGATAATAAAACCAATTTGTTGTAAGATACTTTGACTTTAGCTTTAGAGTGAGAATGTGATAATAATCCTCATATCCGCAGTAGACACTCAAGCAGTTTGCCACAATGACCTAATGCGCAGAAACTTAGTTTTGTTTCTACTTAGGCCACTCTGAAGCCACCATGCATCCCTGTTTAGAGAGATTATAGTCTTCTTTTGATGCGGCTTCTGCAAATGTTTTACCTGACCATTCTAAGTTTAATTGTTTTTCAATTATAAATGGACTTAGTTCTTGTTTCATACCCAATTTACACTTTACCCTTGAGGAAGAAGGCTGCATTAGATGTTTGTTTTACTAGAAAACTTGTTAAATATTCCATTTTCTATCATCCTCTCCATATAATCACCACTTTTATCTATGGAAAAGGAGGACAGTACTCTACGCCTTAGTGTAGACTATGGTAACTTAAAAAATCAAGTACAGTATTTGTATTCATTTACAATGTAGGCATAGATTCCTACTATGTGAAAAAAGCTAAAGTCTTCTCAAAGTATTTTTTTGAATGCATGTATCAGTTCAGCGTTAAAAAGGATTAGGAATGGCTTACTGCATTCTGTATCAGGAAGGGTATTCAAATTTAAGGTCATTCTTTAAAGCTTTATGAATGCACATGCAATTTCCAGCGCTGTATTGAGGAATCTTTGGTGATCATTTTGGTGTGTTTGCTGTAGCCTACATGGCTGAAATACTGGCTTTGTTTACAGGTAAATCATCTCACAAGATTCACCTGAAGCTGGTGGTTATACACTTGAGAGCAGCAAACTTTAAGCTAAAAATAATATGAGTTTTGAAGTCCCAGGTCACCTTCTTAGGCAACATCACATTTTAAATGTCATATGATCACTCCAGATAAGGTGAAGGCCATTAAGGATTGGCCGCGCAAACTCAGTAAAGGAATTAAGAAGATATTTTGGACATTTACTTCTTTAGGAAGTTCACTATCAAACATTCAGAGGTCGCTTCATCCTTGTATAAGGCCAGCGGAGCCAAAGCCCTTCAGTGGTCATCTACATTCAAGGATGATTTCCAAGCTGTAAAGTGCATCTTAATTTCTATGTCAGTACCTCACCACGTGGATCCAGATAAGGAGTTCATAGTGGCTAGTGACGCTTTAAACTTTGCTATTTCATCTTTATTACAAGTGAAACAAATGGAATTGAACATCCATAGGATATTCAACCTGAAAGATGTTTAGCCTGAGTTAAATTATGCTGTTTAAGAAAAATATGTTGTCAGTAATGAAAGCTTTAACTTTATGGCATGACCATATACGTGGTTTCTTTCACCATTTCATATCAATTTTCAATTTTTTTTGAGGTATGACAACCAAGGGATGGACATTTCTGAAATGGAAACACCAAAACAAAAACTAACCAAACAAAATAAATAAACCACCCTAAATGAGCTTTAAGACACACAAAACTAGAACACAACCAACCAGGCGGTACATTGGTGAGCCGTTTATCCATGATGGTAGAAGGGGAAGAGGGATCATGGGGCTCATCCGTAGCTGAAGATTCCTTATCATCATCCAGAGTTCAGGCCAAGGATGAGAGCAAGGGCGTAGGGTTATCAGCAATATGTGGTATGATGTCACATATGATCGTCTGCATATGGAAATTACAATATGCATAAATTGCACCCAGATAAGAGGACAAGCTTTTCTCCATTTTTATAAGTATAGCAGTAAGTTTTGAGAATAAAGAGATGTTAGCACGGGTGACTCTTTCCTTGGGCTTTGAAGATGTAACTACTTTCTGAGTGGCATCTGCAGCTTGCTTATGAAACTGTTGAATGGCTTTTTTACTCTGCGGGGTCAGGTTTGGGGCAAGAATAGAAGGGGAGAGACTATTTGAAAGACTCCACGCTGTTTTTTTAAGCCTTGTGGAGGAAACGTTTATCAGGTTGGGCAACAGCTGCCACAGAAAATTGCTGTTAGGTGCACAACAAATCGTCATTCAGCCATGGGGCATAAAGTCGCTGAGGGATCTTAATGGTGGTTCATAAATGAGATAAACTTTCAATGTTGATTTTTTGGGTCCTCAATTACATTACCTGATTTATCATCTAAATCCAATGAGGTCCATGTTCATTCATAGAAGACGTCGTTTTCCTTAATAGGGTATGTTGTGGCTAATGATTGATATGGAGCATGGAAGTGAACCAGTTCGATATAATTCATGATTGGTGGGAGCATTAATGGCACTGGACTGAGGAGCGCCTGATTAGCTGCTGTGGGCGTAGCAGCGGCAGCAGACGTTGGTGAAGGGGGTAAATTTTGCACCCCATCTTGAGAGCGCTACAGTGTGTCTAGATTTATGGAGGCTGGTGGCTGAAAACGCAGCATCAGTGGTAGCAGCAAGGTAGGGGCAGCAACGCTTTGAGTGATCTAACTCAAAGCAGGACGTACAGACGGTCAACCTGCCATTGAAGGGGCCTAGAACTGGTGGTCAGGGGCAGAAGAAATTAAGGCGCGTGGGGGATTCTGAAAAGCTAATTTGTTAAGTTCAGGGCTGACTGTGGCGAATGCCAAGGCCCAGAGAGGCGTGTATCTCAATTAGGGACAACAAATTGAAGGACGGGGTTGGAGCCATACCAGGACAAACCTTCCATCAGCTCCTGATGGAGCACCACGGGGGAGGAGAGTGAACAGCCCAGAAAACTGAACTACCAAACTAGTGTCTGTAGAGAGCTGGGTGCACGTTTTGGGATTTGGGGTGCCCTCAAAGATTAGGGACACAGTTGCTGCAGTGGCCACATCAGCTTTGCATGTGAAACCTAGGTGAAGTACCCCTTATAGGGGCGGAATTCAATAAACCCAGTGGGTAGCATTACCGCCTGTGCCATTTTGATAATAGCTTTGTCCACATATGGGAACAATTTCCCATACCTAACTCAAAGGCTAAAACATTTGATATTGGTGAAGTATGAGAGGGCAGTGGGGCACCGCTTGGGATTGTGCAAGGTGAACTTCAAGATTTTAAGCAGAACAAACTGACTGAAATACTTGTTAGGAATGGGAAAACCAGTCTGAGCGCGTTTTACTACTAAACAGAAAACGCTGGGTGGGGTTTCATCGCTGCCCCACTCTGGAGAAGCAGGCGGTTGGGTCAAAGACATCAGTGGGTCAGTGTTGCGGCTAATTGTATTTTTAACTTTTTTTTTATTTTAATTGACTCAAAAAGTGGGCTTAAGTGGAAAGAAAAGCTTCCAACCATTCAATATATACTAATTATTGTGCTTTATTGTGTTGAGCACTTGATGTCCTGACCCTATAGCAAAACTTCTGGCATGGGACCCTTGCTCAGGGTTTGTTATCATATGATTTCACAAGAGGCAAGAAAAAGGATTAGCTGACGCCTTAAGTTGGGCCCCGGACTTAGCTCTTGACTAAAGGAAGTGTTATTTCATAACACCCACCTGGTGATCCCCCTTTTAAGATTATATCTAAGCACCCCTCCACTATCACTTGCACTCTTGTTATTGCTTCTCTGGAGTAGCTAGAGGAGTATGGTATGTATAGAAAGGTCGTCCTCTAACAATCTTTATCCGCTGAATATAACCGTGTTCTTGCTAAATACAAATTAAATGTGGAGGATTTAGTGAGTGTGTAGTATAAAAAGGATGATATTGTATAGTTACTAGACGCTTATGGGTTCTTGACAGACCTCTTCACCTGTAAATAATCAAGGCACTATGATGGAAAACCGTGAAGTACCATGGGACAGCTATAATCCTGGAGCTTATCTGTCACACATATAACTGAAATGGAATTTCGCAAAGGTTGCTCAGTATACTAAGGAGTGCCTTGTCTATAACGGTATGAAATCAAATTTTCAGCCTCTTGCTGGCTTGTTGGTAACAGTCCAAAAGGCAGAGGGGCCTTAGTATTCCCTTTCAGTGAATTTTATTGTGGGTTACCCCTCTCTGAGGGGTATGATGCTATCATGGTAGTGGCAAACCAGCTCACCATGTTTTCCCATTTTAATCCATGTAACACTAAATCTTCAGCGTCAAAGATGCCCAAGTTATTTGTTACCCACATTTTCTCCACTCATGGCAACCTCAGGGAATCATTAGTAACCCAGGGCCACAGTTCACATCTATGTACTGGGAGGAGCTGTGTAAGATCCTCCAGATTTCCCATTCTGTTCTAATGCCTACTACCCTCAATCAGATGGGCATATAGAGCGGTGAATCAGTGTATTAGGCAGTTATTGCGGTGTTACACTGCACAGATCACTTGGATTGAGTTTTACATATCCCTTGGAAAAGTTCAGTTTATCATAATGTCCAGCGCTCTTTTATTGGGTGCTTTCCCTTCTTCTCCAATTATGGATTTATCACTTCATAACATGGAACTCAGTTGGTGGACCAGGTTGGAAGCAGTGGTGGACTTCTCCAAGTTCATCAGATATTACACCAAGAGATTGACACTTAATTGTATGCCGCCATGAAGACATACAAGGAGAATGCATATGATAAGAGACATTTGGGACCTGAGTATAAGGAGGGTGCTCTCGTGATGCTTGATGCCAATAATATCCAAACTAAGCAGCCATAAAAGAAAATGGATTTAAAAGGTATAGGACATTACTGTATTCCCAGAAAGGTGGTTAATGCCTCTTACCAGTTTCATCTACCCCCAAAGTTCCAAATTTTTGCCATCTTACATAAAAGTAAGGTAACTTTGTTTGAGGGCTACCTCATGAGACCCCAGAGGCATACCTCATAGTTGGGGCTATCAATGGGAAGTGGAAGAAATTGTAGCCTCCAATCGTGCAAGAAGAATCCTTGAGTACCTGGTGTCCTGAAAAGGGTTTGACGCCGAAAAATAGCAGGGTTCAGCCCAAAATTGTGTTCATGCTCAAGACCTTATTGTTGCATTACAAAAATATTTTCCTGATTCAACAGTCCCTAAGGCCAACCCTGTTGTCGCCACCATGAATTTTTATTTAGCCCACAAAAATAAACCTTAGCTGACTCCCTTGGATGAGGAATGGTTTTATAATCCAAAAGGTAATTTCATTTATCATGACAATTGTGTAAACATATTGCAAAAATGGTGAGCTCTCTAGGGCCAAAGGCATCAAATTGTCCGCCCTCCATGACCTCAAACTTACCTTAAACTAATGATGGGTAAGGGCCAAGTAGGCCCAGATTAGATCAGGATGTTTACATGATGGGGAAGCTGGTTTTACATCAACAACACTCAAGCTTATAAGTTTTCTAT
This sequence comes from Massospora cicadina, assembly GCA_022478985.1. NCBI lineage: Eukaryota > Fungi > Entomophthoromycota > Entomophthoromycetes > Entomophthorales > Entomophthoraceae > Massospora > Massospora cicadina. Next base: position 131,716 of record JAKSZP010013193.1, read on the forward strand.
TTAACTAAGGCAAGCCAAATGGGGGGATGGGCAATACTTAGCTCAGAGGAGCTAAGCTTATACTAAACTAAAAAAGTGAATTAACAGAAAGAGAAAAATGTATCACTCAAACTGAAAAAAACTAAATTGATCCTACCAGGTCGGAGGCAGTAAACAGCTATGCGTCCATGGTGGGGGGTGAGTGGGGATTGGAAGGCTTATCCTCCTATGTGTCAGATAGTGTATGGCAAAGAGCTGAGAGCACGGGCATAAGCGCATCATCAAAATGGGGATTGAAGTAGCAGAGTGGGGCTTGCAGCTCAATTTTTTGCCATGAGGAGGGTGGTTATATATTCAGAGAGGGCTTTCTCAGCCTTAAGGCGAACCTTGGAAAGGGTGGTGAAGGTGGTGATGTTGCTGATAAATGCAGTTCTTGGCAAAATTTTGCGGCTGACACAACTTTTTGTATTGCTTTGTTGGCAACTTGGTTGAATAGGAGGAATTCTTTTTATATACTTGTTGCATTGGGGAAAGGACAGGGTCAGGTATCCCCTTGGCCAAGACTGCAACTGATTTTGCTATGGCCTTTTAGAGGGGGCGACAATCAGGGGAGGCAACAGCCTCCTTGGTTAGTGGGTGGTCACTTCAGAACCCATTGGCATCAGGGTGTAGAGCATAATTCTGAGTTAATAATTAAGCTGCATAATCTGCGTTTAGGTACATTTTGAGGCCTGGGGCCTTGATCAAATTGGGGACAGGATTACCCAAATCATCAATTACCTCCAATTAATTTCAGGGACTTTGGTTGAAGATGATAGGTTGATCAGCATATGAGAGGGCTGAGTTGTGTTGCTGGGTGGGTTTTATTGAATTTACTGGGGTCCATGCTGGCTCCTAATTTATTAAAGTAGGAGAAGGGGTTTGACATGTAGGTTCCCTATAGTATGAATTAGTGGCAGTTGCATCTGCCACCTTGAGGGGGAGGGGGAGGAAGGAATGTGCCTTATTGAAGAAAGTTTTGGGATAAGCAATGGGAGCATTATGGGGGGAGTTGAGCGCATGGGCTCCATCTTGGGCTATGGTGGTACTGCGCTGCTTTGAGTGGTACAGGTCAAAACAAATGGGGCAGATGGTGCGCCTTTTATCTACTTTGGCCCAGAAAGGGTGTTTGGGGGCAGAGGGGACAACGGTGCGAGGGGGAATCAAAACGGAAATTTTAGTTGAGATTGGGCATATAGTTGCAAAGGCGCAAGGGCCCGCAAGTTGGTTGGCTCCATTGAGAACTACAAATTGTAAAATGGGATCGGCGGCATATGCCAACAATCCAGATATTAATTCATTATATAAAGTATTAGGGGGTGGTGGGTGAGGAGGCCTGCAAATTGAACCTCAAGAGTTGTGTCATCAGGAAACTGGGCGCAAGTGGTTGGGATGAGGGCTCCCTAGAACACCAGGGGAATTTGGCTGCAATTGCAGCATCAGCTTAACAGGTGAAGCCAAGGTCAAAGTACCCATTGTAGGGGTGGAAGTCAATAAAGCCTGAAGGTTGCATAACCGCATGGGCTAATTCTATACTTTATTTGTTGTTGTTGGAAAACAATTTTCCATATTCAACTCAGAGGTTAAATTGCATCTTGCTTTGGAGGTGCATAATGGGGCTATGAGGCACTGCTTGGGAGCATGCATGGTGGAGGGAGAGATCCTTGGGGGGAACCAATGACCTGAGGCTTAGGGGGGCTGGTCAATCTAGTTCAAACGCATTTTTCCTCTGGGATGAAGATGCTAGGGAGTTTCGCTGATGACCACTTTGGAGCAGCAGGCGGTAGGGCCTAGGACATTGGTGTTTTGCTGTGTGTCAGTTCTTCAAAGTTTTTTAGTTATGCTTTAATTTTTGAATTTGTTTGAAAGTGATATCTAGCAGAAAAATCAAGCTTATAAGTTATATGATTACAAAGATGAAATTGATGCATTTTACCAGAAAATGAGATTTTTTGCCTCTTTCTATTTACAATATTTCCTTATCAGGTAATGTTTACCTGAAATTTAGAACTAAAGTTTGGGCTTACTCAGGTATGGTATTACTCTTATTGGTGAGTTATCCCAATTGTCTTGATTTATCTTGGTCCCATAGTTAATTGATAATTGCCCACCTCCCCCAATTTCCAATATAATCTTCACTTGACCAAAATCCTTGTTAGTTGTGTCCCTTAATATCAATTCAGGATTATATTTTATATTTATCAAAAATTTATTCTGTTTGTTCTTACTGTAGTCCTCCTTAAGGAAGTCTTAATCATGTATGTGTCATCGCCTTTTTCAGTTTCTTATTCTTTCTTTGGGATCAGTTTATTCTAGGGTGTTTGGGTGAATATAACTCATCACCTCTTCAGTTACAGAAGGGTTGAATGCAATTCCTTACATTAAAGCATTTTACTTTTCTTTCTCGTTGCAAACACTTTTGCAAACTATTTAATTCAAGACTGAATCTAGTTTGATAATCTCACAGAGGAGATTAGTCTGCGCCCATGTCAGGGAGCAGTTGGGCAAGCAAGGTAAGAGGAGCAGGTGGAAGGCCCGCGGCCTCCAACGTTCGAAAACGCCCCAGAGAATCTGGCGGAATTGACAGAAATCTTGAAAACAGGTGGTTACGATTTCACAGAGATACTCACATGGCAAGCACGATGCAACCAGTACATCAAAACGTCTCACTCCAACCACTTTCATCGGTGGAATTTGGAGTCCGCGTGTATCTGGACATCCAAAAATGGCCTTATGGGAAAGATTTTGTAAAAATGTACACAAAATTTTCCCAACCGCGGTGTACATTGCACCTCACTCCATGTCATGCAGTTGGCTGGACCTAGGTTTTGAGAGCAAAAAAGCAGCAGATGAGGCTGCAGCAGTGCGTGTAGTGATTGACTTCCCTGAAGGGCAACGGGTCATCAAAACCAAACACACCAGATGGACAAAATCAAACCATATTTTCCTCACGTTTGACTTTTTGCCTACTACGGTAAAACGTGACATTTTGGAACAACACCTGAAAGATGGTCTCACCATATACAGCAAAATACAATCTTTTGAAATGCAACGCTTCATGCTGATGCCACACCTGTGCACCGGCAAAGCCATCGCAGTTCTGACCCCAACTGAGGAGATTGCAAAGGACCTAACCCAGATCCCGCACTCCACTTTTATTGATATCACAGGGCATACCACCCACCCATTCCAGGTGATCGTGGACAGCGCGCCACCCATTTGCACCCACTGTGACACATTTGGCCACAAGGCAAATGCATGCCCCATCAAGGAGGGCGTCACATTCCAAGAGCACCCCTCAGCAGCCATGGCCAATGGAGAGGCGCACTACGAACCAACTGCAAGCACCAAGGATGCTTTCCCGTGGAGAGCACAAGGCTGCTACCTATTGGTAAAGCCTATCTCTCCGCAAGAATGGAAGAAGGCTAAGCAGGCCCATAGGGCTGCAGCCAAGGAAACGGCCAAGGCCACCACCGCTATCCCACACTCACAACGCCAGGAGGACATGGAAACTTTGTGGCGGAAGCAACTCAGGAATCCATCAACCAATCAGATTGGGAAGCTCATGCCGAGCGGGCCACTCAATCCAAGGATCTGATGAGACTCAATCTCACCCAATCATTGTACCCAAGCTCCAGTCAAAACTGAGTTGGGACCTATACCAACTGAAAATTTTTTTTGACCTGCTCAATGGTGCACCAAACTCATCCGCACCACAAAAAATTCGTCCGGCGTCGGGAAAACAAAAAGTGAAGGCCAAAGCCAACACGACTCTTTCTGCAAAAATCAACAAAAAATCCAATAGCGTTGCTGCTAACACCCGCGCTGCTGTGAAAGCCCGTGGGGACCTAGAAGAGGCTGGTGGGCCTGGGGGCCCACCCCTCACACCTAAGGTGCGATGGGGGAAACCTTCACTTTAGGGATGTTGAATATCGCCGGACTCAAGGCCTCCCCATCCTGGGCTAGGAAACTGAGTTTTTTACAACACAATTTACCCGTGGATATCCTGGCCATCCAGGAGTCCCACTACCATGAGGTTCCGAGGAAAGTTGGAAAATAATGCTCCCCCCATCCCTATCCTTTTGGTTGAAGCACTGTGGGGTGCTAATTTGGAAAAATAATTTGTTCAAATTCACATCCTCAGAAACATTCCTAAATGGCCAAGTGCTCGTCATCACCTTCTCATGGGCTGACATAGCGCACACAATCGTCAACATTTATGCCCCAAATAGTGCACACAAGCATCGGAAATTTTTCTTGTCAGTCAAATCCCTCCCAATACCCCCTGATTCTTTCCTAGTTGGTGACATGAACTGTTGGCTAACCTCACCAATGTACCGATGGCCTCCCTCACCCCATGCCCTTAGGGTCACGTTGAACTACGCGTTCTAAAGGCCACCCTTGGGTTAATGGATGCGCTGCTGCGACATGCCCTACTGCTCAAAAACATGATGCATCCCCACGTCCACAACAGCCAATTAAGGTCCATGACCCGCATCGACCTTATTCTAACACCAGCGAAATTCCAACCCCACATCTCCCACTTCACAACAACGAAAATGGAATTCTCTGACCATTGACTGGTCTTGATAACATACCAACTACCTGTCACAGTTGCTAAGGCCTCACATTGGTGCAAAATCCCCCCCCGAGCTCACATCGCCAGGATTTTCCACGTGGGTGGAAGAGGCAACTTTGGCAAAAAAGTTTGTTGCACCATTTTGCACGGACCCCATTTCCACATGGGCAACTTTCAAAGAGGACACCATCCGCCACTCTCGCAATCTCTCCTCCAGATGCTCACGAGCCACATCGGCGGTTATCTCGCGCGCTCTGGCAGAATTGGCACACTTGGAGTCCAACATTCCAGCTACAGGATACAGCCCTGCATGGGGCCAGAAGTGGGCGGAGGCAGCCACCCACCTCAGCACACTCGAAAGGGAACACAAACATCAGGTTTGTGTCCAATACAGGGCCGCACGCATCACTAAAGGCGACAAGTGCACCACATAGTTCTTTAAAAAAAATTTTGCACCACACCAGAGTGTGGCCTACACACAAGTGCGAAGATCGGATAATTCTATTGTGGATACACTGGCCGAAGTGGCAATCAAAATGCAAAAATATTACTCAAAGTTGTACTATGCCAAACTAATTCAGCCAGCTGAAGTGGCAGAATTTCTTGACTGAGCTCATATCCGCACCATTTTCTGATACCTGGAAATAATGAATTTAATTACTCCAAACGAATTATGGACAGCCATTTGTGGTGTGCCAAACCAAAAATTCCCAGGCCCAGATGGCATTCCATATGAGTTCTACAAAAAATATTTCAAATATCTATCTCCACTTTTGCTTTCCTCATTTAACCAAAGCCTGTTGGAAACGCGCCTCCTACCAGGAGGACATGAGGCCTTTACTGTCACACTCTTCAAGAAAGGGGTTAAGCTTGACTTAGTCAACTGGCGCCCCATTTCTCTAGCAAACACAGACACCAAAATTTTAACAAAAATTATGGCTAACCAATTAGGGACTGTAGCATCTGCCACCATCTCACCAGAACAATTCAGTTTCATCCCCAGAAGGTTGATTCGGGATAACGTGCACTCTGTGGCTAATGTATGTCAGTCCACAGCCTCTGGGGCACTTGTATTCTTGGACCAACAAATGGCCTATGATAGAGTAAACTGGGAATACCTTAGGGCCTGCCTCCATCAATTCCGCCTACCCCCTCGCTTCATCAACTGGGTGATGCTGCTCACAGAATCTGCAACAATGGCAGTGCACGGCCCTGGCTTCCTAACGGAAGTAGTCCACCCTCAAAGGGGCTTGCGACAAGGGGACCCCTCAGCCCACTCTTATACAACTTCAGCCTTGACCCACTACTGCGAAATGTGAATGCCCAACTCACTGGGGTCCATGTGCCAGGCCAAGCCCCAGTCAAAATATTGGCATTTGCAGATGATTGTGTGGTTGAGGTGTCTAATAATCAAGATGCATGCGCGCTTGAAGCTCTCATCCAGGAATATTCCCGGGTAAGCAACGTGGCACTGAACGCCTCCAAAACTGAAATCATCCTCCTTGGTCGGTTTCAGAACTGCTGGGCCCCAGCAATTAGTTCCCAACCCAACTCATCTGCTCGCCCACATCCACGCCTTACTAACTCAACACACACCGCTCCACTGGTGCTCCCCTTCGTGCCACGCCCTACCATAGGACCGGTGCACCATCTGGGCATGTGGATGGAGGCAGGCGGATACACGTCAGCAGTAATGGAGTGCCATAATCTGGACAACGTGACGAAGCGAATCGCCTCTCTCAGAGCCCACCTTACTTCCCTGACTGGCAGGGTTGTTTTATCCAACTCTATGCTCCTATCTAAAGTCTGGTTTGGAGCCCACGCCATCCCCTTCTCCCCAAGCTTCTTCAAATCCTTGTATGCCTTGCTACAAGGATGGCTTTGGTCAGGCCGCCCTCCACCAGTGCGGCTAAAGGTCATGTTTGGCCCTCATAATCATGGTGGCATGGGCCTGCTTGACTTCAAAGCCCATGCTACCAAGATCCTGGGCACCTGGATCGCGGCCGTCACCGCTCCCACACTCCCATCCCAACACTGGTCCCGCGCAGCCCACTCCAACTTCTCCCGAGCCTTGGGCCTCAACAATCCATCAAACCCCCACTCCCTGATGAAATACCTCGCATCACACACATCGGCCACAGGTCCTCACGGGACAAAAACCCACTACAAACGAATTTTACTCTCCATGCGGAGCGCAAAGTGGAGAATTCGTATTAGTGGACATACAACCCAAAGAGGCCGCCCCTTTCCTATGTTCACACAAGAGGTAAAGGGGCTACCCATCCATGATGGCGTGATCCCTATTCGGCCCCATTTCCTATCCAGGGTGAACTACCTGGACATGATGGACATCCCTTATTCCATTGAGACCCAAAAAACAATCTGGACATATGTACATCACCCTCTGTTGCAGCCTCAAGTCCGCTCCCATGTGTGGCACTGCCTGAGGTGGGTTTATCGTACAGCTGAGCGCTCTAACGCTTTACACTCATCCTGTGTCGTGTGCGGCCAGTATGGAACGCTGCTCCACCGCCTTGAGAAGTGCCCCAACTCTAAAGTGATATGCTGCGAAGTTCAACGTCTGCTGGGCCAGGATCAAACGCATCCCTTCAGTCTGTCAAGAGATATGTTTGCTCTATCAATGGCCTTCTTTTTTCCACCCTCCCTCCGAGCTCTGGTGGTTGCAATCGCCATGTGGACCATCCAAACGATTGTCTTAGATGCCATCGCAGGCTCCACCCCCACCCTCCCAGAAACTGTCCACAGATTCTGGTCTCATTTGGCGGACCATTTTCAAGCGTGGATGTTTGGATACCTCCCACCGCATCGCTGACAGCTGGTCTCCTCCTGGTTCCCAGTCTGGTTCATCAAATCAGACCCCTTCCTCCACATGTGCTCAATAGTGGCTACGGCCCCTTCACACGTTCCCTCCCCTTCCCATAAGTGGCGTTCCCGTTGGCAACAAGAGATAGCATCGCTTCTCTGGGGTGCCTCCTGGTACTAAGTTTATCTTTCCTGAGTCATATTTGGAAGTGTCTGTCCCATGGTCAGCTTTCCCTGCAATAAATTTAAATCTAAATTTAAATACATTAAAGCATTTTGAAACAGCTATCAAGCTGGATAGGACTTAGCATCTCATTAGAACTATGTGGTTTAAAAATTCCAGGCTATAACTTATTAAAGCTTTATGACCTAGGCATACCTTAGATAAAAGATGGGTAGTGACTGATCCCCCTGTTTAAGACCCACTCCAAACTACATCAAGTTAAATTTCTTTACTATAACATATTTTAATGAGCATTATGCGCCAAAAATCTAGAAGCCCTGCATTAAGTTTGGAAGTATTTTTATTAATACAACCAATTACATTTTTCTCCCTAAAACAAAAACTCATATAGGAGCTCTCTCAACTGAAAATTGATCATTGGGGCAAATCCATGTAATACCTTGCAAGGTAAATATGGTAAAAGCAAAGGGTTAAAAAGAAAGGTCACATAACAGGAATTAAGTATAAAAACGAACTTTGAAGACATAAAAAACTCACATACTCAAAAACCAAAGTCAGGTAATTATGAAAGTTTAATTCCTTAGATTAGTGCAATCAAGTTTTAAAAGCCTCAAACCTTACTAAGCCTTTTTTGCCATTCTCTAGCTATACAACCCAAGAGCCTGCATATGGTAGTTTGTTGGGATATTCTATTTCTTTGTTCTTATCTTAAATAAGTTTATTAAATTGTTAATTTCCACTATATATACCTTCATATACAACATCCCACCACTCACTTAATAAAACCTATGTATGGTGAAATCCCTTGTGTTGGTGTTAGTTTGTCCATATCCCCTTTCTTCTAACTTTGCCTTTGTTTTATAGAAGTTGCAAGAAGCTAAAAAGTAAAACCTTTATCAAACACCCTACCACACCCAAACTTACTTTCAAACTAGAACAAGCATCCACTCTCATCAAATCCTATCAGAACGGCAATAGAATGTGAGCTGAGCATTTTGGAGCTTTTACTTCAGTATCCATGACGTAAGCCAGTTTTTTTTGCCACGGCAGTTCCATGACAATTCCTTCCCTTGAAATAGCATATAAATATAAAAAGTAACTAAAATAAAGGGGATATTTTACTCTAGAAAGAATCACATTACCATTTCTATTATAATTTTTCTTCTGACTTCTGCATCAAACCTTCTTAGTATTTTTCAGGAATAATGGGATTCACGCTAATGAGTGTGAGATTTAAATGCAAAGTAATATAACATGATTAATGGAGTTCCGTTGCTTTGTAATCTAAAAAAATTGATAATGACAATGAACTCCTATATGAGAAATTGAACTCCCAAACCCTTTCTGAATCTGCTAATTCATTTGATAAAGGTCTTGCCATTAAGAGATCCCCTGAATCTGCCGCCTCAATTAAGAAAGACCATGTACACTGAAAAACTTTATTTTTACTGCTCAGATCAGGAAATTTCCTTACCCAACTTGATCACTATTTTCTTTCAAAGTCTATCCTACCTGATAACAAACTTCCACCAAATCTATAAATATCTCTTATTTTAAATCAAATGAGAAAAGCTCAATTTTTCATAGTTGAGTACTAGAGAATTTTGGCTGTTACAAAACAGAGATTTATGCATGTAAATGCGAACAGAGATTTGCCTCAACGACGCCTATTACATCAGTGGATTGCCCTAAAGAAAGAGATTTATAGGTATTCCGCTTGAGCTACTAATTACTAATAATTGTGTAGCCTTCAAAGGACCTGACCTTTGAATTAAAAGAAAATCCAAAAATGTATTTCTATTCTAAAATTATTCTCACAAACATGTAAGTAAAACATTAGCAGTTTATACCTTTCTGGCTAAACTTAAAACCATGCACTAGAAAATTATCAAATTTGTATAGGTATTGTTTTGTGGCATCTGCTTATCTCTATGCAAGGATCTCTGATATCTGGCATAGCCAACTAAAAACTCTTCAGTGATTTATTAAGTTGGCAATGGAAATTATTACAAAATTCACCAATTTGCAATAAAACACTTAAGATATTTTGATTGCACATGTTGGACAATCTCCTTCTTGACTTATGAAAAAGAATGTTGGAGGTATGAATGCCCCAAAATCTGCTACCATGATTGGCCCATCACCTGCCCAATCTTCAAATAATATTGTGATTATCAACGATATGAGTACTAATGGCGAAAAGACTTGGCAGATTCTCGGTGGAATACTAACTATTGGGAAAATTGGTTTATACCCAAAATTGGCTAAATAAGGTAAGAACTGATAATAGGATTGCTCTGACTTCTCAGCTGAATTTGAGGTGTTCGTTACCACATGGGTCTGATCACCTCTGAGGTGAGAAGATTTTACTTCTGGTGATTGGATAAATTTATCAAATCATTACCACATGGGTCAGTTTTGCCTCAAAATATTCATCTTTGATCTGATAGGCCAAAAGCCTATATTTCCTAATTTGGATGACTCAGCTTTATAATACTTTAGCCCCGAATACCCATGGTCCCAGGATTTGAACTAGCTTAAATAGGAAATACTATTATCAAAAAAGGACCTTTTTGGCTTGCCCCGCTTAAACAATAAAAAACTTTAACAAAGCGATATTTATTACTTTTATTCAAAAAGTAAGTTTCTGACTTTAACAAAAATATTTGTGGCATCCATCAGTGGATCCCACAAACTGGTGCTCACTAGAGGGGATCACCCTGAATACTTTGATAAAGTATTAAAGAAATGGAGAGTGTCACCCATTGGGTGCAAAATGGGGAAGGGACTGAAGATGATGATCGAATGGACAGCCCTACCTCTTTGATGTTTGGAAAAAAACAATTTGAGCACATATTAATACCTGAGTCTCGTCGCATCACCTGGCCAGCTACTGAAGCCGTGAGAGACCTTACTCATGGTATCCTTAACCCTGGTGACTGCATCTTGCGAATGAGCATCATTGGTAGAGGAATGCCACTTGTTTCTCTATGAGACTAGTGTCCTCCCAGAGACCTATGGTCAGCTTACAAATTCGACCACCTACATATGCAAGTTTGCTCACACTGCCTTAGTACACATGATGCATCTCTTAGCCAGACATCACAAAGAGTTGGTCAACACCTAGATACTCATGCAGCTCAGAATTTAGTTTATGATAAGTTGTACCAACTGACCTCCAAACATCTTGGAGCAGTCAGATCTGGTGTGGAAGCAAATTGTAACTACATTATAAAGCTGCATGACTGACTTAATACTATGGACACTGGGATTGTAAAGTATGTCAAGGAGGCCATGAAGATATTCTGGGATGAGCTGAACGCTTCCTTTGCTAGCACCCGCTCGTTGTTGGAGGAGTTTGCTAATGAACTTGAGAAACATAATGAGCAAATGCACTGGGATCTTTTAGCCCTGACTCTGTCCCTCAAGAGGAATATGAACAGCGTGTGGCTGTGGTGGAGCGGCAGTTAATTCAGGATTTTTCGCGTGTTGATGAGCTTGAACGTTGTCTGTTGCTTGAACCATCTAGCGCCACCATTACCATCGCGGCCAAGGTTGTTCAGCTAGAAAAGGAGCTAACTCTCAAAGCTTCATTTGAAAATACCAAATATTTGGCATGTTGCCTGACTGAATGCGAAACTGAAGCAAAAGTGATGAAAGCTTCGCTGGATAGCCCTTTGCTGTTGAAGGAAGTATTTAGTCGATTAACACAGGTCAAGCGGAAGTATGAACAGATCAAGGAGGGAGTACAAGCCCTAGCTCCACCTCTCGTGACAATGAAGGGTGTAAACAAAATGAAAGAAGAGCTGAAGAACTGCGTGGAAGCTGTGGAAACTGCTCAATTAAACCTAAGCTCGCTGGTGTCACAACTCCATTTTCAAGTCAATGCAATGGAGAGCCGAGTGGAAGATCTTGAAACTCATAAATTAGGGACTAAAGCTCGACTGAGACTATGTGAATCTGGGCTCCTAGAAGCCCTCTCCAAAATGGAAACCTGGCTCGAAGCCATGCATGACCAGTTCATTTGCCTTTCGTGGACCTTTGATCAGTTAAACTACCGCTCTGAAACCTCAGAAGCAGAAGCTCCAGAGATTTATACCCTTACTAGGTGAGTTTAGTTCATTCAAACCGACGTTCAAAGACAATTTTATCCCCGGTGAGGGCAGCATTGCTTCATTTTTATATGTCTATGAAGTGGCTATGGAAGGGGCGACTGATTGCTAGAAGGCCAAACATATACTTTCCTGTTTGGGCCGCATGGCACAGGAGGTGATGCTACCACATATGGATGCTTTTAGCACCTGGTCCGAGGTTAAAGAGGCCCTCATAAACACGTTTGGTTCAAAACAGGCTTTAAGTATGAAAAAGCAAGCCTTTATGCGTATGAGTATCCAAAAAGGGGAGTCAGTGGTTGCTTTTGTGGAACGATTTTATATGGAAGCCCAGACTTTGTTAACTTCAAAGATGTTGACTTTGGATGATGCTGTAGCCGCCATTTTGACTGGAGTGGCTTCTTGCCCTCCGCTAGCGATGCACATCACCTCATTTGAATGCTATTTCCATACCATTCAAGACATCAAAGAGGCATTAATAGATGATGCTGATTTCCATAAGCCCGAAGTTTCATGCAGAGCAGTATATCATCCTCACGTTTTAACCATTGAGGATTCAAAGCCTAAGCCTCGGGCCCTAGCTATTGAAGACAAGAAGGAGCCCCTTCAGATAATGGGCCCTGAAGAGCAAAACCCCAAAGCAAAACGTCCTGAACGCCCTCGGTGCAAGTACTGCTACAAGTTTGGACACAAGAAGGCTGTGTGTTAGGAAAAAGAAAGCTGACGCCAAGGAACAGGAGCAGGGAAAAGTAATGTCAGCGTAGGGAAAGGCACACCTATTGCTGACAAATCCCATGTGCCTGACTCATTTAAACAACTTATGCCATTACCTCGCGTTACTAATACCCCTGAGGATGATTCTGAGGGGGGTACAGATGAGGTTGGCTATTTTGTTGTAGGATTACCTGCTGAAGTGGAAGTCCCCGATTGCTTAAACGCTGGAGGAGTAGATGAGTCCATCATACCTGAAAAGACCTATCTTCATCAAGTTGTAGGTGAATTGGCTGTTATTGATACTACCAGCAACGCGGATGAGGTGTTGTCTAACCTTATTCGCCCTCTCAAGCATGACCATACCATGCAGTCCATCCTGGAAAATTACCCCAAGACCGCGTGCAAATTAACCTCCACATTTCATCTTAAGGAGGTCTTAGCGCTATCGCTCACTTTTGAGGGGGATACTTACAAAGGTAGAAATGGTTATCCAAAAGTTCAGGTAATGGCTATCCTAGATACAGGCTCCCCAGTGAACGTAATCTCCTCCAAGTCGATGAAAAAGATCAAACTTGCACCTGACTTGGAGTACAACCAAGACTTTGGAACCACTGGTCCCAACAACACCCGCGCACTTGGTCCTTACTCATCCCTTCCCATTCATATTCAGAAGCTTATTCTATCAGCCCCCGCAGTGGCTTTGGATAATAAAGCTTATAATATGCTTATAGGTACTCAGTTTATGATTGAATATGAAAGTATTATCAATATGAAGCAGGGGTTCTTGTCATTGCTCAATTATGAAGTCCCCTTAGTTCTAGCCAATAAAGAACCCAGCAAGAAAGAATACTCTAGCATGGTTGAGTACCCGCTTTCCACTTTACCTATACATTGTACCACCTCTGGGTGAAATAAAAAAATTGCTTGATTCCGTGGATGATACCTAAGGTATTCCATTTTATGTGGCTGATGAAGTGGTGATTAAGCCTGGTGAACAACGGGTGGTAGACTCGAAAATCACTCTTAAAATCCCTCGCCACTGTTTATTACACTTCTTAAGCATTGACAGAATTAGCCCTGTTGAGCCTCGGGTATTGACTGGTGTTTTAGACCCAGCCTATCTGAGGCCTATTACTCTATTGCTGGGGAATCTCACTGATAAGGATATACTTGTAAGAAAGCATCAGGAGGTGGGCTGATGTTTTTTACTCCCTGTAGAGGAAGTTGAACAAATCCACTCTATTAGCTCGATGGCAGATTTAGGCCTGCCCAAAGATAACCTGGTATGTACCTTGCCAAACGACCATATTTCGGTTAAGCTGACCTCAGATGAGTTGGAGAAAATGCATACTCTTCTGGATGAGTATAGTGATATATTCTCAAAGTTGGACAATGATTATGGCCACATGAAGGGCTGGTGCCATTCCTTTGATGTGGGTGATGCCCATCCCATAGGTCAAAACCTTATCACAAGTCAAAGGTGGAGGAACAACAAATGAGGACGGAACTCATGCAGTTATTAGACGTGTGGTTATCAGTTCCTTCGCAAAGCCCTTGGTCCTCCCCCTTTTGCTAACTAAGAAGAAAAATGGAGGTCATCGGATAGTTATGGACTATTGCAGGGAAAACAATCTTATGAAAAAGGATAGCTATCCTATCCCTCACATTGACAATGCCCTGGCCCAGCTTTTAGGCTCAAACATTTTCTCTGCCATGGACTTGGCTAGTGGCTATTGGCAGATGGATCTTTCTCCCCAAGACCAGGAGAAACGCGCTTTGATATGTGGTGAAGGTCTTTTCCAACCCACACGATTACCTCAAGGGTTGTGCAATGCACCTGCCTCTTTCCAGCATGCGACGGATCACATTTTGCAGGATCTTAAGTTAACCTGCGTTATCATCTACCTTGATGACATTACCATATTCTCGAAGTCCTTTAACAAACACCTTGATCATTTGAAGGAGGTATTCCAACGCTTACGACGCTCATCTATCAAATTAAAACTTTCAAAGTGTAATTTTTTCCAAAAGAAATTAAACTTCCTCGGACATACCTTTTCTTGAGAGAATATTCAACCCATTCAAGATAAGGTGGAAGCGATTGCCAGAATGCCACCCCCCTCAAAAAAAAACCTACGGGATATACAGGTATTTTTAGGGATGATGGGGTATTACCATCAGTTCATCCCTAAGTTTGCCTAACTCAGCGAGCCCTTGTTTGGTTACTAAAAAAGAATATCCCTTCCAATGGGGCACTGAACAGAAGGCTGCCTATGAAACAATGAAGTTGCTGTTACAAAAACGGCCTATCCTAAGGCATCCCGATTAGAAACCCGTTTATCTTGTTTACAGTTGCTTTAGACTATGCTGTCGGGGCCATCCTAGCCCAATTAGATGAAAAAGGGGTAGATCATCCTGTCTCATACTTTAGTGAGATGCTATTAAAGGCAGAATGCAACTATAGTTTTACTGAGAAGGAGTGTCTTGCCGTTCTACTAGCAGTGAATCATTACCGCCCTTTCTTGTTTGGGACCTCTTTCACTGTGATTATGGACCACGCAGCTTTAAAATGGTTGCAAAACATGAAGGACCCTACGAGGCAGTTAGCTTGCTGGGCTCTAAAGCTCCAGCATTATGATATGAAGATCAAACACCGCGCTGGAACCCGCCACATGAATGTTGATGGGTTAACTTGGCTGTCCATCCTCCACTTAGATAACAGTGAAGCGGAGTGGCTGTATGATCTCTTAATGACCCCAAACGACTGGGAAGATGATGATGAGCCTGTACAGAGGATGTTGGCCTGGCACTCCCATAACACTAAAGTAGAAAGCGGGAAGTTGTATAAACAAGTTGGGGTGAAGTGGTTGCCTTACCTAAAACCTCAGAACGTGTACCTGTTATCTTGAAAGCTTATTCAACTTTAGGCCATGGAGGAGTAAAGAAAACCTATGAATGGATAAAGGATCGATATTTTTTGGAGGGAATCATGGAAGCCATCACTGAAGTCTTGGATGCTTGCCTTACATGTAAGAAGCAGTCTCGGCACAAAACTAGATATCAATATCAGCTGACTACCCCGAAACAGCCATTCCATACCATAAGCTTGGATGTAGTAGGGCCGCTTCCTCAAACCACAGGTGAAAACAGATATGTTTTGGTAGGCATTGACCACTTCACAAAGTGGGTTGAAGCTGTGGCGTTGCTGGCCCAAGCTGCTAAGGCCACTGCCACCTTTCTTCATTAAAACTATTTTCACTTGACATGGGTGCCCTCAAGTACTACTCTGTGATAATGGGAAAAATTTTACATCCAGAGTAGTCAAAATCTTGGCTGCTTCCATGGGAGCCCAGCAACTATTCTCAGCTCCATATAACCCATCAACCAATGGTACAGTGGAGCGAGCAAATGGTACTTTGGTTTCTATCTTACACAAAATGGCTTCGTCTGATCCCCTTCATTAGGATCATTATCTTCCTAGCGCTCTTATGGCTTATCGAATTAGCTATCATCAGATTTTAAAGATGTCCCCTTTCCGAGTTTTGTATGGCGGGGAACCAGGTATACCCACTCTTCTAGCTAAGGATGTCTTCTAGAGGAGAGGAGCCTGAGAAAGCCATGCAAAGGTTAGCTAACCGCATCATTCAGCTTCAATCAGAGGCTATGACCAACCTAGCTAAAATGGTTACTAAAGAAGGCCATGCTGCCAATGAGCTCCAAGCTCCTTTACCTTCTTTCCAAGTGTCAGATATGGTTTTATATTACCACAATCGCATAACTCCATGTAGTAGCAAACTTGGATCAATCTGGGAGGGGCCATTTACCATCATGTATAAAAGAGGAAATGAGTATTCTATAAAGTCTTTGGCTACAGGAATTATCATAAACCAGGTACATGGCTGCTTCCTACAACCCTACACCCCTCCCAACATTCTTGAGGGAGGCAATGTCAGACAATGTCCTTCTCAACTTATTTTAGAATGTTGGAGGTATGAGTGCCCCCAAATCTGCTACCATGATTGGCCCATCACCTTCCCAATCTTCAAATATTGTGATTATCAATGATATGAGTACCAATGGCGAAAAGACTTTGGAAGATTCTCGGTGGAATCCTAACTATTGGGAAAATTGGTTTATACCCAAAATTGGCTATATAAGATAAGAACTGATAATAGGATTGCTCTGACTTCTCAGCTGAATTTGAGGTGTTTGTTACCACATGGGTCTGATCACCTCTGAGGTGAGAAGATTTTACTCGCTGGTGATTGGATACAAATTATCAAATCATTACCACATGGGTCAGTTTTGCCTCAAAATATTTATCTTTGATCTGATAGGCCAAAAATCTATATTTCCTAATTTGGATGACTCAGCTTTATAGTACTTTAGCCCCAAATACCCATAGTCCCAGGATTTGAACTAGTTTAAATAGGAAATACTATTATCAAAAAAGGACCTTTTTTGGATTGCCCCACTTAAACAATAAAAAACATAAAGAAACTTTAACAAAGCGATATTTATTACTTTTATTCAAAAAGTAAGTTTCTGACTTTAACAAAAATATTTGTGGCATCTGTCAGTGGATCCCACAGCACATGAGTAATCCATAGATGTAGTGCACAAAAATTGCACACTACTACACATGGCCAAATTATCTTTGAACTTTTTATTCTTTTTAAAAAAAGTCTTTTGTCCTCAGACAGGTTCATATTCCACTGAATATCATACTAAAGCACTTTGAAATATTTGATCTTTAAAATTCCACTATATTAAAGCTCTACTCCAGAAATAGCTTCTGAAATAATAAATCAATTATAAGTAAAAGACTATACTTTATTTAAGAAAAGTGGTAAATTTTTACAGTCACCCCATCAGCCTCAGAACAATGCTGTTTTAATATGGGAGTGCAATTGAAAGCAAGTACATATATATAATGAGTTTATGGATATAATAGGCATAATGGTACCTTTTTTTAGGAAGGACTCATTTAAAACTCAAACTGCAGATAAAGATGTATTAAATAATGTTGAATTTAAATCCTGCATCCCTACCTATGCTTCAGTTTCTGATAATGAATTTCTTGAAGTGCTATCCTTTTTAATTTAAATTTAAATTTATTGTGGGGAAGGCCAACCGTGGGATAGACACTTCCAAATATGACTCAGAAGAGACAAAACTTAGTATCAGGGGAGGCACCCCAAAGAAGCGATGCTATCTCTTGTTGCCAGCGGGAACGCCACTTATGGGGAGGGATAGGAACGTGTGAAGGGGCCATAGCCACTATTGAGCACGTGTGGAGGAAGGTCTGATTTGATGAAGCAGACTGGGAACCAGGAGGAGACCAGCTGTCGGCGACGTGGTGGGAGATATCCAAACATCCACACTTGAAAGTGGTCCACCAAATGAGACCGGAATTTGTGGACAGCTTATGGGAGGGTGGGGATGGAGACAGCGATGGCATCCAAGACAATCGTGTGGATAGTCCACATGGCGATTGCAACCACCAGAGCATGGAGGGAGGGTGGGAGGGGGAGGCCATTGATGAAGCAAACATATCTCTTGACAGACTGAAAGGATGCGTTTGATCCTGGCCCAGCAGACGTTGGACTTCGCGCCATATCACTTTAGATGTGGGGCAATTCTCCAGGCGGTGGAACAGCGTTCCATACTGTCCACACACACACAGGATGAGTTTAAAGCGTTAGAGTGCTCAGCTGTATGATACACCCGCCTCAGGCAGCGCCACACATGGGAACGGACTTGAGGCTGCAAAAGAGGATGGTGTGCGTATTTCCAGATAGTCTTTTGGGTCTCAGTGGAGTAAGGGATGTCCATCATATCCAGGTAGTCCACCCTGGATAGGACATGGGGTCGAATGGGGATCACGCCATCATGGATGGGTAGCCCCTGTACCTCTTGTGTGAACTGAGGAGAGGGGCAACCTCTTCAGGTTGTATGTCCGCTAATACAAATTCTCCACTCTGCGCTTCGCATGGAGAGGAGGATTCGTTTGTAGTGGGTTTTAGTCCCGTGAGGACCTGTGGCCAATGTATGTGATGCGAGGTATTTCATCAGGGAGTGGGGGTTTGATGGATTGTTGAGGCCCAAGGCTCAGGAGAAGTTGGAGCGGGCCGCGCGGGACCAGTGTTGGGATGGAAGTGTAGGAGCGGTGACGGCCTCGATCCAAGTGCCCAGGATCTTGGCAGCATGGGCTTTGAAGTCAAGCAGGCCCATGCCACCATGATGATGAGGGAAAACATGACCTCTAGCCGTACTGGTGGAGGGCGTCATGACCAAAGCCATCCTTGCAGCAAAGCATACAGGGATTTGAAGAAGCTTGGTGAAGAGAGGATGGCGTGGGTCTGAACCAGAATTGGATAGGAGCATAGAGTTGGCAAGAACAACCCTGCCAGTGAGGGTAGTAGGGTGGGCTCTGAAAGAGGCGATTCGCTTCGTCACGTTGTCCAGTATATGGCATTCCATTACTGATGACGCATATCCACCCTGCCTCCATCCACACGCCCAGATGGCGCACCGGTCCTATGGTAGGACGTGGCATGAAGGGGAGCACCAGTGGAGCGGTGTGTGTTGAGTTATTAAGGCGTGGACGCGGGCGAGCAGATGGGCCAGGTTGGGAACTAATTGCTGGGGCCCAGCAGTTCTGAAACCGACCAAGGAGGATGATTTCAATTTTGGAGGCATTCAGTGCCACGTTGCTTACCTGGGAATATACCTGGATGAGGGCTTCAAGCGCGCATGCATCTTTGTTATTAGACACCCCCACCACGCAATCATCTGCAAATGCCATCATCTTGACTGGGGTTTGGCCTGGCACATGGACCCCAGTGAGTTGGGCATTCACATTTCGCAGTAGTGGGTCAAGGCTGAAGTTGCAAAAGATTGGGCTGAGGTGGTCCCCTTGTCGCAGGCCCCTTTAAGGGCGAACTACTTCCATTAGGAAGCCTGGGCCAAGCACTGCCATTGTCGCAGATTCCGTGAGCAGCATCACCCAGTTTATGAAGCGGGGGGTAGGCGGAATTGATGGAGGCAGGCCCTAAGGTATTCCCAGTTTACTCTATCATAGGCCTTTTGTTGGTCCAAGAATACAAGTGCCCCAGAGGCTGTGGACTGACATACATTAGCCACAGAGTGCACGTTATCCCAAATCAACCTTCTGGGGATGAAACTGAATTGTTCTGGGGAGATGGTGGCAGATGCTACAGTCCCTAATCGGTTAGCCATAATTTTTGTTAAAATTTTGGTGTCTGTGTTTGTTAGAGAAATGGGGCGCCAGTTGGCTAAGTCAAGCTTATCCCCTTTCTTGAAGAGTGTGACAGTAAAGGCCTCATGTCCTCCTGGTAGGAGGCGCATTTCCAACAGGCTTTGGTTAAGTAGGCTAGCAGCAATGGGGATATATATTTGAAATATTTTTTGTAGAACTCATATGGAATGCCATCTGGGCCTGGGTATTTTCGGTTTGGCGCACACGCATATGGCTGTCCATAATTTGTTCAGAGTAATTAAATTCATTATTTCTGGGTATCAGAAAATGGTGCGGATATGAGCTCAGTCAAGAAATTCCGCGCAGTTTGGCTGGCTGAATTGGTTCAGCTCGGTATAACTTGGAGTAATATCTTTGCATTTCGATTGCCACTTCAGCCAGTGTGTTCACTTTGGAATTATCCGATCTTCGCACCTGTGTGCAGGCCACACTTTGGCATGGTGCAAAATTTTTTTAAAGAAGTATGCGGTGCACAAGTCACCTTTAGTGATGCGTGTGGCCCTGTATTGGACACAAACCCGATGTTTGTGTTGCCTTTCAAGTTCGTTGAGGTGGGCTGCTGCCTCCGCCCACTTCTGGCCCCATGCAGGGCTGTATCCTGAGGCTGGAATGTTGGACTCCAAGTGTGCCAATTCCGCCAGCGCGCACGATATAACCGCTGATGTGGCTCATGAGCGTCTGGAAGGAGAGATGGCGATAGTGGCGGATGGTGTCTCTTTTGAAAGTTGCCCATGTGGAAATGGGGTCCGCACAAAACGGTGCAACAAACGATTTTGCCAAAGTTGCCTCTTCTACCCACTGGGAAAATCCTGGTGACCCGAGCTTGGGGGGGCAGATTTTGTACCAATGTGGGGCCTTAGCAGCCGTGACAGGTAGGTGGTAGGTTAGCGAGACCAGTTGATGGTCAGAGAATTCCAATTTTGTTATCTTGAAGTGGGAGATGTGGGGTTAGAATTTCGCCGGTGTTAGAATAACGTTGATGCGGGTCATGGACCTTAATTGGCCGTTGTGGATGTGGGGCCATGTCATGTTTTCAAGCAGTGGGGCATACCGCAGCAGCACATAAATTAACCCAAAGGTGGCCTTTAGAACGCATAGTTCTACGTGACCCTGGGGGGCGTGGGGTGAGGAAGGCCACCGGTCTATTGGTGTGTTTATCCAACAGTTCATGTCGCTGACTATGAAGGAGTCTGGGGGTAGCGGGAAGGATTTGACCAATGAGAAAAATTCCCAATGCTCGCGTGCACCATTTGGGGCATAGATGTTGATGATTGCGTGTGCTACGTCAGCCCATGAGAAGGTGACAATAAGCACTCGGCCATTTAGGAATGATTCTGAGGATACAAATTTTAAAAAATTATTTTTCTGAATTAGCACCCCACAGTGCATCGACCAGAAGGATAGGGATGGTAGGAGCATTGTTTTCCAAGCTTCCTCAGAACCTCATGAACAGTGGGACTCCTGGATGGCCAGGATATCCACAGGTAAATTGTGTTGTAAAAAACTCAGTTTCCTAGCCCAGGATGGGGAGGCCTTGAGTCCAGCGATACTCAACGTCCCTATGGTGAAGGTTTCCCCTTTGCACCTTAGGTGTGGGGGTGGGCACCCGGGCCCACCATCCTCTTCTAGATCCCCGCGGGCCTTCACAGCAGCGCAGGTGTTAGCAGCAATGCTATTGGAGTTTTTGTTGATTTTTGTGGAAAGAGTCATGTTGGATTTATATTTCGCTTTTTGTTTTCTTGACGTCAGACGAATTTTTTGCGGTGCAGGTTAGTTTGGTGCACCGTTGAGTGGGTCAAAATTTTTTTTTTCAGTTGGGATGGGTCTCAAGTCAGTTTCAATCAGAGCTTGGGTGCAACGATTGGGTGAGATCGAATCTCCCATCAGATCCTCAGATTGAGTGGCCCACTCAGCATGGGCTTCCCAATCTGATTGGTTGATGGACTCCTAAGTTGCTTCCACTGCAAAAGTCTCCATGTCCTCCTGGCGTTGTGAGTGTGGGATAGCGGAAATGGCTTTGGCCACTTCCTTGGCTGCAGCCCTATGGGCCTGCTTGGCCTTCTTCTGCTCTTGTGGGGAGATAGGCTTTACCAGTAAATAGCAGCCTTGTGCTCCCCACAGGAAGGCCTCCTTGGTGCTTGCAGTTGGTTCGTAGTGCGCCTCTCCACTGGCCATGGCCGCCGAGGGGTGCTCTTGGAATGTGATGCCCTCCTTGATGGGGCATGCGTGTGCCTTATGGCTGAATGCGTCACAGTGGGTGCAAATAGGGGGCGCGCTGTCCACGGTCCCCAGAATGGGTGGGTGATATGCCCTGCAATATCAATAAAAGTGGAGTGTGGGATCTGGGTTAGGTCCTTTGCGATCTCCTCAGTTGGGGTCAGAACTGAGATGGCTTTGCCAGTGCACAGGTGTGGCATCAGCGTGAAGCGTTGCAATTCAAAAGATTGTATTTCACCATATACAGTGAGACCATCTTTCAGGTGTTGTTCCAAATTGTCACATTTTACCGTAGTAAACAAAATGTCAAACGTGAGGAAAATTTGGTTTAATTTTGTCCATCTGGTGCATTTAGTTTTGACGACCCATTGCCCTTTGGGGAGGTCAACTACTATGCGCACTGCTGCAGCCTCGTCTGCTGCTGTTTTGCTTTCAAAACCTAGGTCCAGCCAACTGTGTGACATGGAGTGAGGTGCAACGTCCACAGTGGTCAGAAAATTGTGTGTACATCTTCACAAAATTTTCCCATAAGGCTGTTTTTTGGATGTCCAGAAACACGCGGACTCCGAATTTCACTGACAAAAGTGGCTGGGAGTGTGGCGTGTTTATGTCCTGGTTGCATCGTGCTTGCCATGCGAGTATCTCTGGGGAAATAGTGACCGCCAGTTTCTTAGTATTTTTATCAATTCCGCCAGATTCTCCGGGGCATTTTTGAACGTTGGAGGCTGAGGGCCTTCCACCTGCTCCTCTTACCTTGCTTGCCCAACTGCTCCCGGACATAGGCGCAGACTAATCTCCTCTGTGAGATTATCAAACTAGATTCAGTCTTGAATTGAATAGGTTGCAATAGTGATTGCAACGAGAAAGAAAAGTTTGAAGTGCTATCCTTTAAAATAACATAAAAAGGAGCTAAGATCTGGAATAAAGTAAAGCTAAGGTGGCAAAAAGAGCGCCATAGATGTTCTAGAAACTACAATGGCACAATAAAAATCATATCATACTCCATCACTTCCTGAAGCCCATGGAGATCCTGATTGTTGGTCCAAAAGGGAACATTATAGACTAATAAACTTCAATACCCTATAGATATTAAAGCTTAAAAATATACAATTCTTCGCTTATATAATTATAAACAAGCTTCATATTTTTAGAAGTTTACTGAAAGTACTCAAAGAGTCTTGGCCATTCTAATAATTCTAACCCCTTGCTGTATTTTATATTAATAATATCTATTTCCAACTCAAAGAAGCTTTAAACACTATTCCTTTGCCAGCCATGCCATACGCAGTACAACCTAAAATAGTGCTCCTCTTCAGGCCTTCCAAGTTGCCATCAAAGAGTGAGGACATACAAGAAAGTGGACAATAATTTGGATCAAGAAAACGCCTAAATTAACAGGGTTAAAAGCATTACCCATTATATCATAAATGCTTAGTTTTAAGTAGGCATTTTTGTTCCAGCCACAATTGATTTTTGGCTGAGATACAGAGGTGAAGTGCATCTTGCAAACAAAAGCAAGTAAAATAAGATTTACCAACCTCAGCCCAATTGTAACACAACTGCTTGATAAAATTTTTGTACCTGAGGGTTGGTCTAGTTGGGTCAGAGCAACAGTAGTTCCCTCCACTGCTAGGGACCTATACTTTGCTCCTAGTTTGCCTGAAACTAAAGTGGTATCCAGAGCAGATTAATATCCTAAAAACCATGTACACCAACCATCTATCACAATATGCAAATTTTAGGTTTACATCATCAGGAAGTACTGTGACAATTAAATCTGATCCAGTCCCTTCTCCAAAAACCTATGAATTCTACTAATCTTCTTCTTCCTTTGTGCAAGAGAACCAAAATGCTATCACTCTCTTTTAATTCAATAATTCAGTCAATTGAATTCAATTTTTAAAAGTTATTAATCTCAACCTCTTTTCTCCTGAGCCAAACATATCCTACATCAACTAGATCAATGCCTGCTACCTCCACATGGACTGGAGGTGCAACACATCCTAGTATTTATTAGTCACTTCCAAAACATACCCTGGGATGGCTCAGCTAGACCCCCAAACTCTTCCAGTTGCTACACCCCGTCTCAGTACTAGCCCACCACCTCACACGCTCCCAGGCTGTGCTCAGAAGCTCCTTGGTGATCCCTTGGAGCAACCTGAAATTTGGAATCTGGGTCAAGTATGGGAAACTCTTCCCTCAAGCGAGCACAGCCATCATTGTGATGACCATGGTGTGTACAAACCAACTGGAATCATTAATTTCTGCCCCTTTAAGGGCTACTTTGATCCTGGCTTTTCTGTGAAGCCCACACCATGGCGGCAGCACAGCTGCCATTAACTTAACACAATATACCAAAAATCTAAAATCACTTGTTTGGTGAGGCCACACTGGTGTTCCAATTCACTGGCTTGCCTTCCCACACTCCCCAAACGCCTCCACCAAGAGCTCACGGAAGGCTTGGCTGCCTAGGAAATGACCCTGTGCTGCATTCATGATTCCAAATGGCGCTGATCATCTTGCTGGGCCACATGCATATGTGATGATCTTCCCCTTCTGTCATGACACCCTCCTCGCAATGCCCACCATACCAGTATCAGATCCACCTCTGATCATACCTTCTGGGTATGTCATAAATGGTTGTGACATTTGTCCCTTATACTTTTCCCTCAACCACTCAAAATGCAAGTGTCAGTGTATTCCGCTAAAGATGCTTCTTCAACTCCTCCCTCTGGCGTAAGCCCCACTACTGGGTTCACTAATTTTTTTTCTGCATGAGGGATCATTTCTCCCCCCACCCTCAATCACAGTATGCGCTGATCTAACCACTCTTGCCCAACCAAAGTTTGACCTCCCGCCCCATTCCTGAGCAGATGGCTACTCATGAACTGGCGGAATTTCCGTGGCCACTATGCCCATCTAATCAGCATATGCCACCATATTAGCTCTTGTTGCTGGCCTGTCACTGGACTGGCGCTCAAAGTATCAAATCCTTTTGATACCATCAAACAATTTGACAATGATGACTGTACTGCATAATTACGCCCAACTTTGACTGGTTGAAATTCTTCATACTAACCCCCAGTTCTACTCCCTGCTGCCATTTCTGCCCTTTACAGTTTCCCTGTTTACAAAACTATTTAAGAATAGGCTGTCAATGCAGCCATTGCCCCAACAACTCCCTTTTCCACCAAGCCCTCTGTTGGACAATTTTAAGTCCAATGTAGTAAGAATAATTTGGAGGTAAATTATGAAAAAATTGGTCAAAAGACTATGGTCAATTCCAGGTGGAACCCCTCAAACTGAGGGGACACTTCTATTAATACTTGAGCAAAAACCACGAGTTCAGGCAGTCATATTCCACTTAATCATCCGCCAAATCTGGGGAGCCATTCTGAGGTCCTTACCCTCTCAAAGAAAATTTAGTTAAATTAATACAGTGGATGATGACCCCTTTTATAGGGTTGGAAGGGGTCCCACAAGGTGAAATATTTTTACACCCAATGATTGGGTAAAACTTATAAAATCGATACCTCACAGAACTATACTACCTGTCATTGATTGGTCATTCCATAAATGTGAGGTGAGTCTCAAAAGCTTTGATAGGTCAATTCCTAATATTTCATAATTTGGAATTTACTAAGCAATCTAAAGATCAAGCTTCAATATCTAAAATACTAAGGATCAACTTATTAGTTGGGTTCTCTTTTCTCAATCCCGCAGTTTCTGAAAAAATCATATAAAAAACAAAACTTTCAATTTCCCTATTATTTTTAGCTTATTTAAATGGTTTGATAACCCCATCTTAGATATTTTTCTCTGCAGTAGAGAATTGTTTTTCTCCTGAAAATTACTTGTTGGATTTAGGTCAAATATTCACTAGTGAGCACTTTAAAAAGCCTTAAATTCAACACCCTCCATATGGCGATAGAGTCACTTTGTGAGGGTTTTACCTATATTTAAAATCCTAAAGGTATACATGAAGAAGCCAAATTTGATATTGAAGAACTAGATTTTGCTGCTAACCGCATGTGCATTGATATGGTGAGATCTTCAAGTTATGACTCCAACTACCCCCAAACCCACCAGCACATTAAGTTCTTAACTTGTGTGCATATATTCATAACCTTTACCAAACACTAACTTTCCTAATACATTTAGGTGATGAATATCACTGGCCTCATGATAAGAACCCTCACCTCTTTCTCCTTCTGCCCATGCCAATGATGCTCCAACCCCCTTTTGTTTGCCTTTGCCCGCCAACTGAAGCTGGAGCTTGATGAGAACCCCCTGACCCCTCTTACCCTTCTAGAATGGATGTTTAGGTCAATGCCTTGGCACCATGTTAGGAATTTATTTTTTAACAAATCATCCCTTTGTTTAGCACAATGTAAATAAAGATGCGTGGAGGACCCCCTGGTTTGGGCACCACTAGTACTAAAAAAGAGAACCAAAATGCTATTTGTCAAAATTTGAGATAATATGTGAGTTAAGATCCCTGCTCCTGAATTGAGCTCCAATAGGTCTACTCTCAAATCTCTTGAAAGTAAAAATCTGTCCCTGAAGGCACTAATAAAAAATCTAATCATGAAGCAATATTTATACAAGAATTGATGAAGATGCCTTATGGAATTGCACACCTGCTTCCCAAATCCCAAAAGGTGCAACTTTTATTAATGCGGTCATGAGGACAAAATCTACAAAGAACAATAAAGGCATCAACTAGGCAGTCAATCTAGAAGAGTGTAAAAGATCCTGATTATATGAGACCATGGATACCCTCATAGCATCATGTCCCCACTCACCCTATTGTATTGACTACTTTTAACCCAATAAAGTTGTTTATTCAAACCATATTTTCATTTTTAATGACCTCTCTGTTAGTTTTATAGATTAAAAAACATTTTGAACCTCAGCTTTAGTCAAGAGAACTGTTAAGCTGAAATAAGTAAAGCTCAGTACAGGGGGCTCCAATCTGTCCAATGAAAACGTCTATCAAGAAAAATGGAGAATAATAGCAATCAAGAAGGTCGACCTGCTGCTGGTCAAGAAGCGTAACTCAATGTATCAATACCTCTCAGTATTAAGTAACTCTACAACCTGAGAGCTTAGATTTATGGGCCAAATATACAACTTACCTTACTTCTATTTTTCATGATCAGTATCAACTCCAATATGGGTACATCAAAGAGATTATTATCAACGGTTATATGGCATCTACTTCATTGGATTCCATTTTAATAATTACTGAGCCGCTTTGGTGCCATACAAAAGTAACCTTTATATACTTCAGCTCTGCTACCTTCAGGATAACTGGCTTTTGGTAATGGGCGCTATCTCCAAAGCTTCGTTCATTCAGCTATATATGACATCCTAAAAGGTTTTTGTTTTACATCCCCATGAAGTGGCTTGACAACTAAGAACACTCAAACACTACAGTCTAAAATTGTTGATTTCTATAATGCTGCCTCCTTCTTTGTTCATGACAATTGGGAAGCCATTGTCAATAATTGTTAGATGATTTCGAGGCTTGTAAACAACTTGCTATGCCAGATAGTGGAGTTTTGGATTACTTTAGGGACCAGCTACTATAAATTGTACACCTCCTAAAAACCACCTGGGCCAACGCCTTAATCAGATTGAGGACCTTATTTGGACACTCCAGTAGCTTTACCTTGAGTTAGCCTCCCGCAATATTGCCTCTGGAATTGAAGGTCCTAAAGGTCCCTATAAACCACAAGGTCCATGACAAACAGGATCTCTCCCCAAAAGATATAAACCAATTTGGCAGGAGGGCCCATGCAAGGGCCCTCAAGCAGGAGAGGGCAGCAGTGGTTAATTGTCACATTCATAGGTGTCGTGATTATGATATGACTGGACGATAATCATGGGACAGCTAGGGCGGATTGTAAAGAATCCGCCAAAAATTATATCAATTATGATTATTTGAGTGCCTCAAGATGAGGTGATATTGGGATATTATGGTTTATTATTGGATCGCCTCTATAGAAGGCGATAAGGCAATAAAGTGATGTTGACACTTGATGAATACAAAGTAAATCGCCTACAATTAGGGCGATAGAGGATAAGAGAATAACAAGCAAAATTAGAGGAAAATTGGTGGAATATAATAGCCCAAGCTTTTAGAACAGTATCACCTGAAGCCGCTGTTTTTAAGTGAGATGAGAGAGAGAGAGAGAGAGAGAGAGAGAGAGAGAGAGAGAGAGAGAGAGAGAGAGAGAGAGAGAGAGAGAGAGAGAGAGAGAGAGAGAGAGAGAGAGAGAGAGAGAGAGAGAGAGAGAGAGAGAGAGAGAGAGAGAGAGAGAGAGAGAGAGAGAGAGAGAGAGAGAGAGAGAGAGAGAGAGAGAGAGAGAGAGAGAGAGAGAGAGAGAGAGAGAGAGAGAGAGAGAGAGAGAGAGAGAGAGAGAGAGAGAGAGAGAGAGAGAGAGAGAGAGAGAGAGAGAGAGAGAGAGAGAGAGAGAGAGAGAGAGAGAGAGAGAGAGAGAGAGAGAGAGAGAGAGAGAGAGAGGGCAATTGAGAGAAAAAAGGTTGTTAATAGTAGAGAAAGAACAGGACAGTGAAAGATCGCTGTATTTACTAAAATAAAATAAAGAGTTGATTGGGGAAATTGCTCCTATCTTTAAGTATATTTTAAGTGTATCTGAAGGACCAACAATCCCCACATCATCTGTCTGTTGCTCAGTGGGTTCAACCTGTGTGAACAATATGGCGGATCCTATCAATACTGTCCAATTTTATAACAGTGGCGCTCACTTCAGGGGGCCCATTGATCAACCATCAAACACTCCGGAACTCCAGTCGCCAGCCATGCCTTACACAGCCTGTGTTGCTGGGAAATCTTCATGGAATACTGCACCAGCTGGATATGAGGAGCTCAAGCTTACCTTAGAGGCAGTGCTCAAAAACCAAGATGAACTCCTTCAAGAACGAGATGCTGTCATGCATCAGCTTGATAGCACGTTTAGCCAAATGAAAATATTTTGGGACAACAAAACAAAGAACTCGCCAACTGGTTGAATGATACCATTGAACGGCTGCAGTGCTCAGAGCGAAGATTAACCAATACCTCTTGGTCTACTCGCTGGGACAAGAATGACCATCAAGAGAAGGCATCATATGAGGTAGAATATGCCGCTGGTCGGATCCACTACACCCAGGATGGTAGTACCAGATATGAATATGAGTCAAAACCCACTTCCCTCAAGTAATGGTGATACCACCCATGGCAGAAGGACATGCTACCCCTGAAGCGGCGGACATCCCAACTTCCTTTGATCCAGCTTCTCATTGGGAAACTGCTTTCAGATCTTGACCCATTCCTCAGTATGGGCCAAAATCCCGTGTTTGGGATGAGGAGGTTAATATCTAAAAATTACCTCCATTTGATCGAAATGGGAATATTCATGGTTTCTTCAAGCGATTTGAGTTTGCAGCAGAAGGCGCATCTGATATATGGAATGCTAAGTTGTTGATATCTGCCTTGGACGTCAGGAGTGCAGATCAGGTCACCTGTTACCTCCCAAGTAGCTCTGTAACCTATAAGGATGTGAAGGTTACCATACTCCACCTGTTTGGAGGTACCTCAAAAATGTTGCAGCAGAAAGCAGAATTCTTAATGATTGGATTCCGCTGAAATGAGACTCACCTGGAGTTTGCTGATCAATTCACAATGGAAGCCCATGTTCTTATTGGGGCAGGGTACTTAGCGGAAGTCAACATGTGCATTGCTATGACTTCTGCGGTGAAGCCATATCAAGAGCTACACAATGTCATTTCGCCGCTTCTGGATGACAACATACCTCTGCTCAAGATTGTACAGTTTTTGAGTCGCATCTCCCTAACTTTCCACCACCAAATATGGAATGGAAGGCTACTGCAGCTACTGCACCCTCTTATTCAGGAGAATACTCTCGTCTGACTCCAACTCCGCTTAGTAATCCTCAGCCTTTTTATAACTCTGCGCCTCATCCTCAGCTGAATTATACTCATCAGTTCAATCAGTGTCAATGGGCTGGCCATGAAAACTGTCAGCAACCCAGCTATTGACCAGGACCTAGATATGCCAAAAGTCAACAATTACTTACCAACATGGGGCTGGTTATGCTGAACGACTCCAAACTTTCCAATCTGGACCCTCTTATGATAATCAAGGACTAGGCTCTTATGGGGTCAACTGCTATGAATGCGGCTGCCCTGATCATTTGTCAAAGTTCTGCCATAACCGATATGTGAACTACGTACACCAAGATCAATACTATCAGGAAAAAGATGGAGCAGAGTAGAAATGGGACCCTTTACCTCCACAATACCAACTCAAAACGTCCCAAAATTAATAGTAGTATATCCTGCGGAAGTCCCTCAGTACAATGTCAGACTTTTATATCAGCAGCCTGTTGGAGGAGTAAACATAGTAACATGAGCTCAAGCCAAGGCGGAGGCAGAAGAAGAGTCCCCATAACAACCAAAGCTGTATGACTGTCAAATGCTTGATTAAGCTTTCCTAGACAAACTCGATTCTGCCACAGATGCACCAACTCTGAAAGGAGTAAACATTGCTCTTCCGGTAGATGCCATTGTCAAAGAATACTCCCAAGTAAGTGAGGAAATAATAAAATTTTCTTGAAAAAAGAGAGCCCATAAATGTTCACATATATTAAACAGCCAATATTCTTCTTATTCTGAGTGTACATACTGTGATATTTTTGTAGCAAAATTAGGGTTTGCTCTATAATAGATACTGGTGCTTCAGTCAACATAGTTTCCACTAAATTGATGGCAAAGTTGACGTTGAAACCAGATGTTGACCATCAAAATGGTGTACAGAGCTGCTGGAGCAGTAATCACCATCTCTGAGGGGGCTTACAGTGCAAGACCTCCGCACTTTGGGTCCATTGTCGTTGTAGCCCTGGCTTTTGTGCTGCCAAACAAAAACTACAACATGTTAATTGGGACCACTTTCCTGCGCCATATTGGGGCTGACATTAATGTTAGATTTTGATGGTTGACTCAAAAATTAAACCCTTTTAGAAAACCATCAATGCTTATAGATTAATCCCATTGATGGTTTCTTAGATCTTTCCTGATTTATCTGCATAACTAAATTCATTTCAAAATCACATCAATCGCACTTAAATTATCCCAATTATCATAGCTAATAATAGCTATGATATAATCACATTATGGCCAATTATGGGTCCACTTGGGTGCAAAGTGGTCTCACAGCATTAACTAAATTGCACCTACTAAATTAGTACACTAATCTTAATGCACTAAGGCAAAATTTTGGTTTTGATTAGTGAAATTGATTTATTAAGCACTTAAACATAGATGTCCCAATTAAAGGTGTACTTAGTGCTTTTGAGAGGCTTGCCAAAGTCCCAATTAGGGGTGCATCATCTTTTATGTTCATGTATTTTATTATCCCCATTTATTGTCATTCGTCGAGTTATGACATAGCTCTAATAAGGAAGATTTTGATGTTGAGTTTGCAACCCAAAACATCCCAGTTAGGAGATTAAAAATGTCTTCATTTTTCTGAAATGATTGTTGTTTTTAGTCAATTCATGAGCCAAATTGACTTGGGGGTATTTCAAAAGTATTGTTATGACTAGCAGAGGATTAGCATAATATGAACGAACTCATCTAATAGATGAGTTTGGCCAGGAGATGCCTGAGAGGTATATAATACTGGCGCCTGGCTGATTAATAAAACATCATCATTTATCCTTTAGATATTGATCATTAATAACTACTGTCGCTTAGTTTGTTAATTATTGTTTTCCATCTGTCATCCATCTGATATTCATATCCGTTGCCTTTAAGTCTATATTAGATAGTTGTGTGCATTTATACTTCCCAAAGAGAAGTACATAGTTACCTGCCAGAGAAGTATTCCTGATTATAGTGGAATAATTTCCTAATTTTTTATGAAGACAGAAGGTCTCATAATTGTTGTTGCCAGTAGACTTAAGAAAGGTGAGCGTACCAGAGTTACTAGGCTATTATTGAGGATTATTAAAGAATATACTTCCCAATTATAAGCAGGAGTTTCATTTAAAAAGCAAGTTTTTATCCTCAAATTCGTTGTTAAGTCATTTTAGCTTGCACCATCGGCTGAAAACTTAACAATTAAGATGAAGGAAGAGACCCTCGCCATTTTGGGTCAGCGAATCCCAATTTACTTCACTACTAGAGGAGTACCAAAGGGTCTGGTGCATATGAGCCACATCAACCTTGCCTATAGTGATGGGGTGATGCCCGTTTGCTATCACCAACTAAAGCACAAGACTAATCCCTTTCCTCAGCAGATATATGAATATCAAGGATACCTCTTTGAGCTGCAGGGCCCATATCTATTCCTTCTGGACATCAAGTCTTGGTAAACACCAAGTTAGAGGTGGAAGTGCCTATTGAGCAATATGGGGAAGTCATTGAGCTCTTTCATCAAACATGGTTTGAGCCACATGTGGCTCCAGGGATTATACTTCTGGGACATGGAGAGATTAAGGTTTTGTTAAAAAACCTCCAGAATGAACCAATGCAAATCCGCTGACACAAAATTATTGTGTATTTACATTTGATTCCAATAGAAGAGGTCCTTCAAGTTCATGATTTTGGGTCATTGGACAAATTTGGTCTACTAGTCAAGGCACTGACCGGGGTACTAACGGTGGTACCATGAAGTAATCTAGTAGGGCTAACTGAAGAACAAAAAGACCAAGACATAGCTTTATTTCAGAAGTATAAGAGGATTTTGCTGTCAATGATCATGATTTAGGGTGTGCTCAGGGGCTGGTCCATTGAGTAGACACAGGAGATCATCCTCTATAAGGTCTCAGCTGATCCACTGATTGAGAGCAGCGGAGGACATTGTAACTAATGAAATTGACAAGTTTCTAGAGCAAGGGATGCTCAAACCATCCAAAAGCCCATGGACTTCGCTTGTTCTAACTGTAAAAAAGAAGGATGGCACCAACTGCGTAGTTTAATCTACCAGAGGCTCAACAGTATTAGAAAAAGACTTATACCCTTTGCCATGGATTGACAATGCTTTGGATCAGTTAGGGGAGCCCATTACTTTTCAGCGATGGACTTGATATCAGGTTACTG
The DNA here is from genome assembly GCA_022478985.1 of Massospora cicadina. Taxonomy (NCBI): domain Eukaryota; kingdom Fungi; phylum Entomophthoromycota; class Entomophthoromycetes; order Entomophthorales; family Entomophthoraceae; genus Massospora; species Massospora cicadina. The sequence continues at coordinate 164,775 of JAKSZP010013193.1, forward strand.
GAAAATTGAGTTACCTGTGGCAGAACAGGAAAAATGCGCTGTAATTACCTCTAAAGGCCTTTTTCAACCAACGCGGATGCCTCAAGTACTGTGCAACGCCCCATCTATATTTCTTCGAGCCATGTATACTATTCTTGGTGATCTGAAACTGTCGTGCATCCTTGTATACCTTGACAATATTAACTTTTTCTCTCAAACCTTTTCGGAGCATCTTGACCACCTAGAAGCAGTATTCTACCAGCTGGCTGATGCAAACATCAAAATTAAACCTCGAAAATGTAGTTTCTTCAAAGATCAACTGGAGTACCTGGGGTTCGTGGTAGACTCTAAAGGGCTGAAACCACAGCCTGCTAAGGTGGAGGCCATCAGCAAAATGACCACTTTAATAGTAAATGCGACATACAGGTATTTTTGGGAATGGTCAGTTACTACTGGCGCTTTATCCCTAATTTTTGCTGTATTAGGGGGAGCTAAAGATTGAGTTGTTAAAAAAGGACACTGTGTTTGAATGGATGGAACGTCGTCAATCCACTTTAAATACACTTTGTATGGCGTTGATCAGCACACCGGTGTTACGCTATCTGAACTTTGATTGGGTGTTTATTTTTCAGATGGATGTATCCCTTTCCGCTGTTGGGTCAGTACTTTCTCAGAAAGATGATGAGGGAGAGAAACATCCTGTAGTGTACTGTAGTCAAAGTCTGAACTGTCATGAGCGTAATTATACTGTGACTGAGCGGGAGTGCTTAGCAGTGATCTATGTATATAAGCAAACAGAGTCCATCTACATGGGTAAAGTTTAAAGTTATAACAGATCACACGGCATTACGCTGGTTGCAGAATCTCAAAGAACCTGAAGGCCGTTTGGCTCGATGGGCTCTTAAGTTGCAGGCTTATGACTTTGAGATTCTCCATCATCCAGGAGTAAAGCATCAGAACGCTGACTGTTTATCTCGATTGCTAACTGTTGCAGTGACAACAGACTCAGTGACATAATATATGATAAGATGCTCAGCGGAAGATATGATGATGAACCGCCCCAAGTGATCAAAGTGTTACACAAGATGCAAAAGAATATCTTCAAATGGAATGGGGAACTGTACAAGCGGATTGGTGATTATACAATGAATTTTCCACGACCTTCAGAATGACTGGGAATCATTATGAGCGCTCGCAGGGCAGTCAGACATGGTGCGGTGCGCAAGATAATGGAGTTGTTGCACCCTTGGTATTATGAGGAAAGCATGAGCTTCAAAGCTCAAAACTATTTCCTATTGCCAGAGGCCAAGTGGAGAAGCCATTCCGCTGCAAGACTTCATACTGGTTAGTGAAACCACATTTTGCTTGGCACAAAGTTTCCTTGATGCCGTTGGTCCCTTGCCAATAGGAGCTAACTGGTGTAAGAACATTCTTGTGGCTATCAACCACATGACCTGGTGGGTTGAAGTGAGAGCAATATGAGATTTGGGGGCAGTTACAGTGGCCAAGTTCATGATAGAATGCATTATTCAACGACATGGATGCCCTCAGTTCATTCTCACTGAAAAAGGAACCAACTTCTCCTCGCACATCCTCCCAAACTGAACGAGCTTATGGGAATCCATGGGGTTCTGATGACCCCATACCCCCCAAATCTAATGGAATGGTCAAAATGGGGAAAGGGAATCTGTTGAACATACCATGAAAATTAGTAACAGATCGACCTTCTGATTGGAGCTCTCTCCTTTCCACTGCTGTATTCATCTACAACATTAGTTACCATTCTGCCACGAGGAAGAGTCCCTTCCAACTACTATACGGCTGACACCCAGCCCTTCTGGCGTTACTTTATTTGTGTGTAGAAGACACCAGAAGAATGTAACCTCACCGATATTTGACTAACCTCACAAAAATTATGATCAAACTGCAAACCAAAGCATTTCCTTCAGCTTAGCCAAGAAGATCATGAATCAGGCTGCTGATCAGGTACTTCATAATGGGCTGGCGCCATTCAAAGAAGGCGATATGGCTCTCTTCCATGACCAACATGGATTCGGGTATAAACACAAGCTGGCCAGTATTTGGTTTGGTTCATTCAAAGTTATAGAGAAAACTGGGGTCAACACATATACCATTAAGGATCCTGCAATTGGTTGAATCATTAATTGAGTACACATGAAGTTCCTCTGACCATACAAACAATATGAGCCTATCTGTTCAGTCAAAGAGGGAATAATGTTGTGATTCCAGTGTGACTGGATGATAATCGCGGGACAGCTAGGGCGGATTGGGAAGAATCCGCTGAAAATTATATCATTTATGATTAATCAAGTGCCTCATGATGAGGCAATATTGGGATATAATGGGTTATTATTGGATCGCCTCTATAGAAGGTGATAAGGCAATAAGGCGATGTCAACATTTGACAAATATGAAGTAAATCACCTACAATTAGGGCAATAGAGGATTAGAGAATAACAAGCCGAATTAAAGGAGAGGTGGTGGAATAGAATTGCCCAAGCTATGAGAAAAGTATTGCCTGAAGCCGCTGTATATAAGCGAGATGGGCAATTGAGAGAAAAAAGGATGTTAATAGTAGAGAAAGAACTGGACAGTGAAAGATCGCTGTATATACTAAAATAATTAGAGTTTTTTGGGGCAATTGCCCCTATTTTTAAGTACATTTCAAGTGTATCTGATGGACCAACAATCCCCACATCATCTGTCTGTTGCTCAGTGGGTTTGACCTGTGTGAACAATATGGCAGATCCTAACGATACCATCCTATTTTATAACAATAGGCTTGATGAATGGTTGTTGATAAACCCTTGGAAAATGGTAAGGACAATATTGACGCTTAGGAGAATTTTCTGTCCACCAGAAAGGTCATACAGAGAGGCGAAAGCCTTGTCAAAACTAGAAGTAGAGTTCATTTTCCGTTTAAAAACCAAAATACCTCCATAAAGCTCAACAATTAATTAAAAAGATTTTAGACTTTTTTCAATTTTTTGGGTATTTATTGTATATATTAGAAGATGAAGTTGTCCTAGACACCTTTGTCTGGTTTTATTTATGTTAGGAAGTGGGGAATTTGGGGAATTTGTTCCCACGGAGTCCATGGATGAAGGGCTTTCCATGAGCTTATCTCGAAAATCCCAGCATCTGATATTCTATCTGGACCATTCTAGACCATCTGTTGGGTACCCCAGCTGTTATAGACACTTTTCCACATTTAAATTTGTTTTTTGGAAATGAATCAGAGCTTGGAATTTCTGTGTTGACCTTATCAAAAACTTTTAAACTAAACTTTATTAAAAGTTTTTTTGCAACTTCTGATTCACTTGGCCGCTGCTCCCCTCAACTCTCAATACTTCTTTTTTTGGCATAATTCAGCTTGGTTTCCCTGATTTCTCTGGGCTGCCTTTTGCTGTTGTCCTCATCATTTCTGATTTCAGTGGATTTTGGGTTGGCGACCTTTCATTGGCCTGATCACCATTTACATCAGCCTTTGCCACCTCCACTCCGAGATTTAGTCAATTTGTTGGCATCTGATTCACCAGAATGCAATTTTCAAGGGTTGTTGCCATCAAACCTACAATTTTATTATCATTATCGATATTATTAGGAGCCCCAATCTCTGCCTTAAGGGGATCAAAGCTATGGGAAATTCAGGCAGCGCCTTGATTGTCACATCACCCCAATCAGAGAAGAGCCCGCGGGCCTCAGAACTCCTTGACCTGCTGAGTACAGTTGGTACAGTGTTCAGGATATTTAATTGAGGTCTTCATATCCCCATAGTGGAATATGGAAATATTGTGGCGATCTGGAAAAGGCTTGATCGTCACAAGGACCTTCTAGTTCCTTGGTACCTACTCTTGGTGATCCTAGTGACTCCTAAAAACAAGATAATAATGGCGCTTGCTGCCTTATAGGTTAAAATAAAAAACATGGCCTAAGGATGAAAGCTCCAAGTAGATGGAAGGTCTCTTAATCCCAGAGTCTTAAATGATGTCTTGTACTATAAGATAGATAATATCAGCTCATTTGCCAATCTCACCAATAGCCACATCACCCAGATTATTCAAACTTGTTGCAGTTTCAAAGGTCACTTGAGTAACTGAAAGGCAGCTGATCACCCAACAATTTGAACTTTAAGCTCATAAGGTGCAAGTTTCCCTTAAAGCCCCAGTTACCTCCCAAACCGCCATTTGGATGAGGTTCAGTGGACCAAGAAGGAGTAAGACAACAATCAAATCAAAATGCCCGTTGTCTTATTTAACCGAGGCAAGCCAACCAGGGGACAGGCATTACTGTATATGTGTGGGAACAAAAAAAAGGGGGAAGCAAAGGTAGATCAAATTGGGCACCCCGGGGTACTCAGGTTACCCCTGTTGCCAGCGGGACTGCCAGGTATGGGGGTTGGTGCGCTACTCTGAGGGGGTTTCCCCTGCTATGGAGCAGATTTGAAGGAAGGGGTCTGTGTGGAGGAACTAGAGTGGGAACCACGATTCTATGAGCGCCTGCTGCCTTGGACTCATATATCCATAGAGCCAGGATTTGAAGTGCTCCAATAAGTGGACGTGAAACCTGTTGATAACCCCACGGATGGTTGGGACCATGCCATTGAACGCATCTAAGGCAATGTTGTGGATTGTCCACATTGCAATGAGTATCATTAGGGAGCGGAGGGTAGATGGGATTGGTGTTTTGATCTGGAGAGCGAGGAGGCTCTTTGAAATAGAAAAGTCTTGCACGTTTTGGAGCTTAAGCAGGCGCGCGACTTCCCGCCATATGGCTTTGGTTGAGGGGCATGTTTCTAGGCGGTGGTATAGGGAGCCCTCCCCTCCACATACTGCGCAGGTTGCATGGAGGGAATTGGAGCGGTCCGCCGTCCTATAGGTCCTTCTCAGACAGCGCCAGGCGTTGGCTCTTACCCTCGGCTGTAGGAGTGGGTGGTGCATCAAGTTCCACACTGCCTTCTGTGTGGTTAAGTCGTAGGGAATGTCCAACACATTTAGGTATTCGATTCTAGCAATGGTTGGGGTCATAGAAAGCATGTCTCTCTGGGGGTGGTTTTCTGGATTTATTGATTTGAAGTGGGGCTGGGTCATCCCCTTCCCTGCACAGTGCCAGTGTTCTCTACGGTCCACCCCATGTGGCAGATGGCTCAGAGGATGCATTTTAAGTGAGGGGGGTTCCATGTGGTCCCATTGCGGTAGGGTGTTAAGCAAGGTATGATATAGTCTGGGTGGGTTATGTGGGTTATTTAATTTGAGCGCCTGTGCGAAGTTAGTCCTCGCTGCCCTAGACCAGTGTTGTTGCGGGATGTCTGGGGCAAGGACTTCCTTTATCCAAGTACCCAGGATGCGGTTGGCGTGGCTCTCAAAATCTATTAGTCCCATACCTCCGCTTGAGCGTGGGCCAAAGAGTGTTTCCATCCATATGGGAGGATGGGATCCGGGCCAAAGCCAGCCCTGGATGAGCGCGCGGATTGAAGTTATAAAGGTGGGTGAGAAGGCTATCGCATGGGCAGGGGACCATAGTATATGGAGTATGAGTGAGTTAGCAACTGCTACTCGCCCCGTTAGTACTGGGGATCTTCCCTTGTGGGAGGCGACGCGGTTGGATACCCGCTGTAGTAGGTTGCTTTTCATTGTCTCATTGGCATTTCCCCCTGTTTCCAGCTATATCCCAAGGTGGCGGACAGGAGTGGTGGTGGGAGGTGATGCAAAGGGTAAGATGAGTGGGTTTTTCCTTTGTATGGGGATGTGAGGTTCTGGTGTTGTAGCCCAGTATTAGTGTACTTGCCTAAGATAATAATTTCTGTTTTCCTTTTGTTGATGATGCGTTGCTCAACATGGAGTATTCCTCTAGGGTGCATTCCAGCTGTCAGGCATCATTGTTGTTAGCTATACCTGCCACACATTCATCCACAAAGGCCAGTATCTTGAATGTTGGCTGGCCTTGTGCAGTTATGCCCATGAGGCGTGAGTCAGTTACGCTGAGGAGTGGATCAAAACTGAAATTATACAGCAGTGGGCTGAGGGGGTCCCCTTGTTTGAGCCCTCTGTGTGGTGTGATCTTGTTAGTTAGGAAGCCAGGGCCGCATACATCCATGGTTGCAGATTCTGTAAGGAGCATCGCCCAGTTTATGAATCTGGGTGGGAGTTTGAAAGCGTGTAGGCATTCTTTTAGGTATGGCCAACTAACGCGGTCATACGCCTTTTCCTGGTCTAAGAAGACCAGTGCTCCAGTTGAATTGGACTGACATATGCTTGCAACAGGGTGTATGTTGTTTCAGATTGAGCGCCCTGGTATAAACCCAAAATGGTTGGGTGACAGGACGTCAGAGGCAATTGCGCCTAATTTGGCTGCTAAAATTTTTGTTAGAATAATTGTGTCAGTTTTAGAGAGTGCTATTGGACGCCAGTTGGCCAGGTCCAATTTTTCACCCTTTTCAAATAAGGTTATGCCATATGATTCATGGCCACCAGGTAGGAGGCGTGTTTACAGCAAGCACTGGATTATAGAAGCCTATAGGAGGGGGCAATTTGTTGAAAATATGTTTTGTAAAATTTGTAGGGTATCCCATCAGGCCCTGAGCATTTCCTATGTGGTGCACCGCGGATTGTATCCCAAAGCTCCTCCCATGTAATTAGATTTAATATTGCAGTCCAGTGGTGTGCTTTGTATTCCAGCGATATTTATAAATTATTTGATTTTTTTGAGGGTCTGTCAGCGTATTGTGGTATAATTTGGTGTAATAATGGTGTACTTCCGCCTTGGCCTCCTCAGGGTCAGTTGCCACGATGCCATTGGTCTTACGGACCTGTGTGCATGTGGGCTGGTTGTCGCAGGAGTGGAGTTGGTAAAAGAAATATGTCAAACATGCTTCGCCTTCCTTTATGAACTTACCTTTGTTCAATACTTTGATTCTGTGCTGGTGCTCGAAGATGAGGGTGTTTAAGCGGGTGGATATTTCCACCCCATTTGTGTCCCCAGTTGGGGCTGTAACCAGATCTTAAGGTATTTAGCTTGAGGTGGTCCAGTTCCGCCAAGGTACGCCTGATTGTGGCTGTGTTGGCGGTGTACTTACATGATGCAAGATGTCAGGTTTTGTTGATTAGTTCCTTTTAAAAATTTGCCCATATTATGATGTGATCTGAAGTGATTGGGGCTATGAATTGTGAGTTCATGGCCTCATGTTCAACACAGTTGGATATTCTGGGTAAATTTATAATTTCTGGGTGTAGCTTTCTCCAGGGAGACACCTGTGCATGGATTCAGGTTGGTGATAGCTGCACCAAAACAAGTTGGTGTTCAGAAAAATTGACTTTTTTGTTAAAAATTTGGAGATGCTTTATCATTGGGATTGTGGAACGAGTATGTGATTGATGCGGCTCATTGATATGAGCGCTCCCTCACATATGTTGGGCCATGTCATGTGGGGAAGGAGTGGTGATCCGGGGAGGAGGGCATCCTGTAGGCCAAGGGATGCCTTCATTGCGCAGAATTTGATGTGCCCCGGTGGGTATCCCCTGGGGTTAGGCCATCAGTCCATGTTGGGGTTATCCCAGAAGTTAAAATCGCCCAACAGGATGGTATCTGGTGGGAGGGTGAGTGTTGGAACAGTTTTGAGAAAATGTTTTCTCTTGGCTGCAGTGCATGGTGCATAGATGCATCTATTGAGATTGTTTCCTCTTGGCATGTGATCGTTGCTACCAGGATGCAACCGTGAAGGTATGAAAAAGGAGTTTGATTTTTAATTTTTTGTTATATCAGATGATCACCCCACAGTGAGATATCCATACTGATTGTGATGGTGAGACCCTGGCTGACCAGGATCCTTCTTCCCCTTGTAGACAGTGATTTTATTAGATGGCCAAGATGTCTACAAGGGGTTTTTGCAGGAAGTCCAGCTTTTTGGCCTGGGACGTTTGAGCCCTGGCTCCCGCGATATTTAGTGTCCCTATTGACAGTGAGGTGCCCGCGGCGCCTCAGGAGCAGTTGGGAGGGCCCTCTGGCCCTAACCCACCGCGGCTCACTTTGACCATGCTCCACGTCTGTACTCCAACTCTTTCAGTGACAATGTCAGTTCCCTTGATCTGACCCGATTTTTTGTGGGAATTACGGTTTTTGGAATATGCATTAACTTTTCCTGCACGTGTTTCATGATGGTTCAATGTGGGGTGCTGATTGGGTTCTGTAAATTTGGGGTTCAAATTTTGGAGAATTGTGCACCGCATTTTCGCCCATATTGCAGCTGAATTGTTCCTCAAAGTGTGCATGATTGATGTTGCTTGGTGACTCAGTCAAGTTGCTGTGAAAACTTTCAACCTGAGCATATTGTTCTGATTGGTTGGCTCAGTGTATATCTGAAATGTCCTCTTGAATTTGTCTGGGGTTGATAGATGATTCCGCGTGCGCTGCCACCTCAGCTGCTGCCCGCTTGCAGGATTTTTGTGCCGCTTTGTGTTGTTTATGTGTAACTGGGTCCATGATGGTGTAAAGTCCATCTTCACATCAGCGGAATGGGTGGTGGCCATCAGTCATTCTGTCAAAGTTTTTGTTACTTTCATCCATGGCTCCTCACTGTAGTCTGCTTCCATTAAGCCCTCTTTCACGGGGCATGCGTGTTCCTTATGTCCCAATGAACTGCAGTGGTTGCATATAGGCAGTGCACGTTCCGGCGTTATTTTGAATGTGGATGACTGTCCCCTATCCATAAAGTGGAACTCTGCTGTGCAGGGGATTCTTGATAAGTCATCTTCCACTTCAGGGAATGGGTTAATCATGGTGATAGCTTTAACTGTGCACAGGGTTGGCATCAGGCAAGATTGTTGTAATTTGAGTTGCATGATTTCTCTGTAGGCTACGAGCCCTTTGCAGAGCTCCTCCTCAATTACCTTATGTGGAAGGTTGGTAGGGAGCGAGTCAAAGGAGATGAACAAAGTTTTTGCTTTGTTCCATCTGGTGCGCGCGGTGTGCACTATTCTTTTGCCCTTGGGAAGGGTAATTTTGACGCAGACTTTTGCTCCGGCATCTGCTTCTTTGGCTGTTTCAAAACCAATATTGATCCAGCTATGGCCCATGTTGTTGGTGGAGACATATACCGCGTGGGGGAAAAGGGGGGCTGTGACTCGCATGTTTTCTCCCACAGGGTTGGGGACTCATCCCCAGGGAAGAGTCTAGGCCCGTGTTCCACCTTTGAAAGGGGTTGGCTACACTGGATTACATGTATTGTTCTTGTTTTATAGTAAATACCATAAACCCAGACAGTATCTGGGTTTGTGGTTTCTTGGCGGCTTGGGTTCCTGGTCCCCCTCCAGGGCGTTTCTTGCCCTTGGGTGCACCATTTTGCGCACCTCTTGATGCGACACTCGCCCAGGTTGTATTAGACTTATTAAAATCGCCCATCTCTCCTGTGTGGTTATCAGAAATTGCTGTTTGAATCAAATCGTAGTAACTAAAGTGATTGTTACAGGAAAGAAAAGCCTTCCTAAAATGCCCCTTGTAACTACGCAGAAACTTAGATTTATTCCCTACTCCAGTTCCTACCAACAACAGTCTTTTCACTACTTTTGTGACCAACTTTAAGCCTAGTTACAAGGAGAAATTTACCCTGGGGCAGGAAAGTATCGTTTACTTCAAGTACACATATGAGAGAACAATGGAAGAGGGCACCAACTGTCAGAAGGTGAAGCACATCAACTCTAGCCTGAATACAATGCCTAGAAAATATGACTTACCATTTAAAGAAATGTCACACTTGGGAAAAGTCCATATGTCCCTAATCTTGGAGCTCAGAAGAAACCAGACTTTGGCAAATAAAAGCAGATGTTAATAACCATCTGTCTAAAAAAGAGCCTTGTGGTTTACCAGATGATTATATTTCCAAGCGCAACCCTTAGTGACAAATATTTTTATTAATTGGATGACTCCATGGCCGTGGTGATCTCCACGTTAAGATCTTATTCTAATGTCCAATTGCACATGATTGGCCATAAGAGCAACTTTACCTATATCTGAGAAATTAAGAAAGCCTTAAATGAAGTTTCTACATTTGCCTTAAATCCCAAGTCCTCCACGTCTGCCTCTCCCAGCTAACCTTGAGTCCACGTTGTTAAGATCTAGAAGAACCTAAGATCTTAAAACTTTTCTTTCTCGTTGCAAACACTTTTGCAACCTATTCAATTCAAGACTCAATCTACTTTGATAATCTCATAGAGGAGATTAGTCTGCGCCCATGTCTGGGAGCAGTTGGGCAAGCAAGGCAAGAGGAGCAGGCGGAAGGCCCGCGGCCTCTAACATTTGAAAACGCCCCGGAGAATCTGGCGGAATAGAAAAAAATCTTAAAAAACTGGCGGTTACAATTTCCCCAGAGATACTCGCATGGCAAGCACGATGCAACCAGTACATCAACACGCCACACTCCCAGCCACTTTTGTCAGTGGAATTTGGAGTCTGTTTGTATCTGGACATCCAAAAAACGGCCTTATGGGAAAAATTTTGTGAAGATGTACACAAAATTTTCCTGACCGCGGTGTACGTTGCACCTCACTCCATGTCATGCGGTTGGCTGGACCTGGGTTTCAAAAGCAAAATAGCAGCAGATGAGGCTGCAGCGGTGCACATAGTGGTTGACCTCCCCGAAGGGCAACAGGTCGTCGAAACCAAATGCACCAGATGGACAAAATCAAACCAAATTATCCTCACGTTTGACTTTTTGCCTACTACGGTAAAACGTGACATTTTGGAACAACACCTGAAAGATGGTCTCACCATATACGGCGAAGTACAATCTTTCAAAATGCAATGTTTCATGCTGATGCCACACCTGTGCACCGGCAAAGCCATCACAGTTCTGACCCCAACTGAGGAGATTGTGAAGGACCTAACCTGATCCCGCACTCCACCTTTATTGACATCACAGGGCATACCACCCACCCATTCCGGGTAACCATGGACAGCGCGCCCCCATTTGCACCCACTGTGATGCGTTCAGCCATAAGGCACATGCATGCCCCATCAAGTAGGGCGTCACATTCCAAGAGCACCCCTCAGTGGCCATGGCCAGCGGAGAGGCGCACTACAAACCAACTGCAAGCACCAAGGAGGTTTTCCCGTGGGGAGCACAAAGCTGCTACCTATTGGTAAAGCCCATCTCCCTGCAGGAGCGAAAGAAGGCCAAGCAGGCCCATAGGGCCACAGCCAAGGAAACGGCCAAGGCCACCACCACCATCCCACACTCACAACGCCAGGAGGACATGGAGACCTTCGTGGCAGAAGTGACTCGGGAATCCATCACCCAATCAGATTGGGAGGCTCATGACGAGCGGGCCACTCAATCTGAGGATCTGATGAGAGATTTGATCTCACCCAATTGCTACAACCAAGCTCCGGTTGAAACCAACCTGGGACCTATCCCAATTGAAAAAAAATTTGCCCCGCTTGGTGGTGCACCGAGTTTATCCACACTGCAAAAAATTCGTCCAACGTCAGGAAAACAAAAAGTGAAGGCCAAAGCCAACGTGACTCTTTCTGCAAAAATTAACAAAAACCCCGATAGTGTTGCTGCTAACACCCGCGCTGCTGTGAAAGCCTGTGGGACAATGAAGAGGCTGGTGGGCCCGGGGGCCCACCCCCTCGCACCTAAGGTGCAATGGGGGAAACCTTCACTCTAGGGATGCTGAATATCGCCAGACTAAAGGCCTCCCCATCCCGGGCTAGGAAATTGAGTTTTTTATAACACAATTTACCCGTGGATATCCTGGTCATCCAGGAGTCCCACTGTCCACGAGGTTCCGAGGAAGCTTAGAAAACAATGCTCCTCCCATCCCTATCCTTTTGGTCGAAGCACTGTGGGGTGCTAATTTGGAAAATTAATTTTTTCAAATTTGTATCCTCAGAAACATTCCTAAATGGCTGAGTGCTCATCGTCACCTTCTCATGGGCTGACGTTGCACACACAATCATCAACATTTACGCCCCAAATAGTGCACATGAGCGTCAGGAATTTTTCATGTCAGTTAAATCCCTCCCGTTACACCCTGATTCATTCCTAGTTGGTGACATGAACTGTTGGCTAACCTCACCAACGGACCGGTGGCCACCCTCACCCCACACCCCACAGGGTCACGTAGAACTAGGCGTTCTAAAAGCCACCCTTGGGTTAATGGGTGCGCTGCCGCAACATGCCCCACTGCTCAAAAACATGACATGTCCACATGTCCTCAACAGCCAATTAAGGTCCATGACCCGCATCAACCTTATTCTAACACCGGCGAAATTCCAACCCCACATCTCCCACTTCAAAACAACAAAAATGGAATTCTCCTACCACCGACTGGTCTTGAAGACATACCACTTACCCGTCACAGTTGCAAAGGCCCCACATTGGTACAAAATCTGCCCCCCCGAGCTCGCGTCACCAGGATTTTCCGCGTGGGTGGAAGAGGCAACTTTGGCAAAATTGTTTGTTACACCATTTTGCGCGGACCCCATTTCCACATGGGCAACTTTCAAAGAGGACACCATCCGCCACTATCACCATCTCTCCTACAGATGCTCACGAGCCACATTGGTGGTTATCTCGCATGCTCTGGCGGAATTGGCCCACTTGGAGTCCAACATTCCAGCCACAGGATACAACCCTGCATGGGGCCGGAAGTGGGCGGAGGCAGCCGCCCACCTCAACGCACTCGAAAGGCAACACAAACATCAGGTTTGAGACCAATACAGGGCCACACGCATCACTAAAGGCGACAAGTGCACCGCATACTTCTTTAAAAAAATTTTGCACCACGCCAGAGTGTGGCCTGCACACACACAGGTGTGAAGATCAGATTATTCTATTGCGGACATACTAGCTGAAGTGGCAATCAAAATTGCAAAAATATTACTCCAAGTTATACTGAGCTGAACCAATTCAGCTGGCCGAAATGGTGGAATTTCTCGACTGAGCTCATATCTGCACCATTTTCTGATACCCAGAAATAATGAAATTAATTACTTTAAACGAATTATGGACAGCCATTCACGGTGCGCCAAACTGAAAATGCCCAGGCCCAGATGGCATTCCACATGATTTCTATAAAAATATTTTTAAATATTTATCCCCATTGCTGCTAGCCTCACTTAACCAAAGCCTGATGGAAATGCGCCTCCTACCAGGAGGACATGAGGCCTTTACTGTCACACTCTTCAAGAAAGTGGACAAGCTAGACTTAGCCAACTGGCGCCCCATTTCTCTAACAAACACAGACACCAAAATTTTAACAAAAATTATGGCTAACCAATTAGGGACTGTAGCATCTGCCACCATCTCCCCAGAACAATTCGGTTTCATCCCCAGAAGGTTGATTCGGGATAACGTGCACTCTGTGGCTAATGTATGTCAGTCCACAGCCTCTGGGGCACTTGTATTCTTGGACCAACAAAAGGCCTATGATAGAGTAAACTGGGAATACCTTAGGGCCTGCCTCCATCAATTCCGCCTACCCCCCGCTTCATAAACTGGGTGATGCTGCTCACGGAATCTGTGACAATGGCAGTGCGTGGCCCAGGCTTCCTAATGGAAGTAGTCCGCCCTCAAGGGGCCTGCAACAAGGGGACCACCTCAGCCCGCTCTTATACAACTTCAGCCTTGACCCACTACTGCAAAATGTGAATGCCCAACTCACTGGGGTCCATGTGCCAGGCCAAACCCCAGTCAAGATGATGGCATTTGCAGATGATTGTGTGGTGGGGGTGTCTAATAACAAAGATGCACGCGCGCTTGAAGCCCTCATCCAGGAATATTACCGGGTAAACAACGTGGCACTGAACGCCTCCAAAACTGAAATCATTCTCCTTGGTCAGTTTTAGAACTGCTGGGCCCCAGCAATTAGTTCCCAACCTGGCCCATCTGCTCGCCTACGTCCACGCCTTACTAACTCAACACACACCGCTCCACTGGTGCTCCCCTTCGTGCCATGTCCTACCATAGGACCGGTGCGCCATCTTGGCGTGTGGATGGAGGCAGGCGGATATGCGTCAGCAGTAATGGAATGCCGTATACTGGACAACGTGACGAAGCGAATCGCCTCTCTCAGAGCCCACCCTACTACCCTCACTGGCAGGGTAGTTCTTGCCAACTCTATGCTCCTATCCAAAGTCTGGTTCAGAGCCCACGCCATCCCCTTCTCACCATGCTTCTTCAAATCCCTGTATGCTTTGCTGCAAGGATGGCTTGGTCAGGCCACCCTCCACCAGTATAGCTAGAGGTCATGTTTGGCCCTCATCATCAAGGTGGCATGGGCCTGCTTGACTTCAAAGCCCATGCTGCCAAGATCCTGGGCACTTGGATCGCGGCCATAATGCTTCTACACTCCCATCTCAACACTAGTCCCGCGCAGCCCACTCCAACTTCTCCCGAGCCTTGGGCCTCAACAATCCATCAAACCCCCACTCCCTGATGAAATACCTCGCATCACATAAATCGGCCACAGGTCCTCACGGGACTTAAACCCACCACACACCAAAACCTACTCTCCATGCAAAGCGCAGAGTGGAGAATTCATATTAGCGGACATACAACCCAAAGAGGCTGCCCCTCTCCTCAGTTCACACAAGAGGTACGGGGCTACCCATCCATGATGGCGTGATCCCCATTCGACCCCATGTCCTATCCAGGGTGGACTACCTGGATATGATGGAAATTTCTTACTCCACTGAGACCAAAAAGACTATCTGGAGATACGCACACCATCCTCTGTTGCAGCCTCAAGTCTGCTCCCATGTGTGGCGCTGCCTGAGGTGGGTGTATCGTACAGCTGAGCGCTCTAACGCTTTACACTCATCCTATGTTGTGTGTGGACAGTATGGAACGCTGTTCCACCGCCTGGAGAATTGCCCCACATCTAAAGTAATATGGCGCGAAGTCCAACGTCTGCTGGGCCAGGATCAAACGCATCCTTTCAGTCTGTCAAGAGATATGTTTGCTTCATCAATGGCCTCCCCCTCCCACCCTCCCTCCATGCTCTGGTGGTTGCAATCGCCATGTGGACTATCCACACGATTGTCTTGGATGCCATCGCTGGCTCCATCCCCACCCTCCCATAAGCTGTCCACAAATTCCGGTCTCATTTGGTGGACCACTTTCAAGTGTGGATGTTTGGATATCTCCCACCACGTCGCCGACAGCTGGTCTCCTCCTGGTTCCCAGTCTGGTTCATCAAATCAGACCCCTTCCTCCACATGTGCTCAATAGTGGCTACGGCCCCTTCACACGTTCCCTCCCCTTCCCATAAGTGGCGTTCCCGTTGGCAACAAGAGATAGCATCGCTTCTCTGGGGTGCCTCCCCTGGTACTAAGTTTATCTTTCCTGAGTCATATTTGGAAGTGTCCGTCCCATGGTCGGCCTTCCCCACCATAAATTTAAATTTAAATTTAAATAACCTAAGATCTTGATGCACCTTCTACAACAGATTCTATTTTAGCTTTAAACTTGTCAGAAGTGACTCACTGTGGAGGTGAGATAAGGGAATTCTGCATAAAGGACGAGGCATTATGCTGACATCCTTGTACCGCCTCAAGAATAACAAGAAACCTCTAATGATTCTAAAGTTGTCATATAAGAAGAAGACAAATCAGTACCCATTGATAAAAAAATCAATGCTGCTTACTCTTCTTTTGTTAAATCTCTTATGTTTTCACTCTGCCCCCTCAGTTCAGGAGTTTAGTCACATGCCTCAATGTTTAAATTCATTGATCCCTGTCCCTGCCATTGTTGACAGTAATTTTCAAGAGGATATCATTTATCTAAATTTATTTAATATATCAAAGAATTTCCATACTTTCCTCACTACATGGAATATGACACAGCGGGGCCACAATGCACTTAGTATATTGAAGCCTATTTCTCGCTATCCATCCTCTTTGAAAAAGCTTTCATTGTCACTTCAGCCATTGCTTTAGACAACCTGATTATAGAATTATCATCAGAACTCATTTTCTCTGCAGCTAAAATGCCGTCACGCTTTATAATTAAGGATTCTTATTATTTTTAGGATACAGGGTTCCATTGGTTTTTGAGACCTCACTCAATGCAAAGATGGAGGTCAAAGATTTAGTTTGTTTTTGGGAAGTGAAAGGCAAATTTAAGGATTTGAATATCACATAAGGAGTTCTTGAGTATGTATGCCACCTCCTGAAGTAGATTGCAAATATGACATGCTCATCTATTCTTTTTAGTACTAGATGGTCATGCTCATCTATTCTTTTTAGCTGAAAACTACCGCCAAAGTACCAGGTCATAGTCAATAACAGAGTACATATTTATATCCCCTCAGGACAATTAATGGAAAAATGAGGCATGGATAAAAAATTTGTTAAGGAGGTCTTGATCTGTCAATTTTAGATCATGCCTATGCTGGATTCCATATTGTTGCATCCAGCTAAACTCATTGACAATCTTAGTACCGTAGGGCCTGAAAATTCAGCCATTTACGTTCTCTTTTTTCTGTAAAGGCCATAGATGATGTCTGTAGCCTTGAAGTCTAAGGAATTTTGGGCTAGAATCACCACCATTGATAGCTCTAATCAACACCTCTATTGGGTAAGAGTCCTATCAAACAACAGAACCCTAGATGAGAAATTACTAGAAAAATACACTAATCTCTTTTCAGACTCCACCTACAAAATCAGAAAAAATTGGCGTTTTAAATCTTGTTGATATTGGGAATGATACCCCATTCAACCCCATTTCTACTAAAAAGAGTAAAGTTGAAGAAGTGCAGATGACTATTGATCTTAAGTAGTAATTTGATTCTGGATTACTGGTTCCTTCCTGTAGCCCTTGGGCCTCGCCTCTCTTGTTAGTCAGGAAGAAGGATGTTAGTCATTGTGTAGTATTAGCTTTGTAATTGGTCTTTTTTTATAGATTCAGTAGTAGCAGGAACCACCCTGCATGAAAACCACCCAAATATACCTTTATAACTTCATATCATCAATTAGTTGATTAATAATAAGAGGGGACGGAGGAAATTATGTTCATCCTAGCCAGAACAGGTTTTATACCCGTTACAGTATTTTTACCCAGCCTTAGCTTGTGGTTACAGGTGTGCGCAACTGCACCCAGTTGGTTTTATATTTTGTCTGACCAACCATAAGTTATATTACTATTTAATGTTATTCAATTAATAATTAGATAAGGGTTTGATCCACTCTTAACAATCATATGACACGAGGTATACGTTTTATATGAAGTTGGTCACTTATTGATTTAGTATTGATTGAATTCCTAAATTCCCACTGATGCATTTCTTGTTTCCTTACATTATAGACCACCAGTACCGTGGCTTTGATCCATTAATAAAACCCTATTTTAGTTCAGTATCAATAATTTATTGCTCCTTATTGTCATAAAACATTGGTAAAAGGGTCCTTTATAACTACTTTAGCCAAACGCAAATAATTCAAGTACCTTCAGCATATTTTGGTTACCTTGATATATCAATCTTATGTTGAAAATGCCATGAGTCCTATTCACCCAATTTCTGGCTTAATTGGGATATTAATCCGGTAGATTAAAAATCTTAAGGTTAATTGTAACCATAAAATGCACCAATGAGAACTCTGGTAGAGAGGACATATCTGAATGAGATTGCCATCTGGAAGGGGGTCTTTTTCCCTCAAGTAGATAGTTTTTGTCTAATAGTTAGGTTAGATAGTGAGCCTCTGAGCTATTGACAGTACCAGATAATATGATGTGCTTCTGTTTTTGATAAATAAAACACCCAATTATTTATAATACATTTTATTGTTGTTAAGTTTTTTCTTAGAGCTGCTTTATTACAGTAATGGTGTGTTACATGTTTTGACCCGTGCATCTATTAAATGAAGCCTAAGCGTCAAACATAACAATGGTGCTCACTACAGGGGCACCAATGCTACCCTGTATCAAACCAGATTTATAAGTATATGTAATATTATTTCTCTTGCTATCCCATCACAAAGTAAGGACTCAAACGCGGCCTCTCCAAAGGGCCTGTGTAAATTTGGTACACCTACGCATCTCCATAGCAAAGAAATATTTAAGCTTTTGGACTCAGGATCAAATGGTTTATTACCTTAGAACACTCAAGGTTCCGCTCTTGCAGCTACTTTGGAGTAACCTTCACTCATCCTTGAGGATTTGAGAAGAGCTTTAGCAATCCTTCTAGCTCTTTTTTGATTAAAATGGAGAAGTTTCCTCACTGCAAACTTTAGTCTAATCACAAGGAAAGATAATTAAGAAGTTAAAGACACTCCTAACTCTGTAAATCAGAAGCTTGAACTGGTTGAACAACAAGTTAGGGCGGAACGCCATCATTTTACAGGGTTGATTAAGCAACTACAACGCGAGTTACCTATTACTGTGCTGAATTGTCAGTTTCTTTAATACTGCCACATAATATGACAGGTGATGAGGAATCTGCTGAGCATTTCATCCCCTCTGTGCCTGCAGTTCCAAGTTATTTTATGGTTGTCCCTCAGTCAGCTAGACCTGAATTGCAATACTAATTGTCGCAACCTCCATTCCCAAGTGTAATGGGATACATAATACTTTTTATACAATTAAAAACTAAAATTTAATAAAAACAGCAATGCACGCAAATGCTCATCTTTATTTGAACTGAGCATGGGTTGTGCTCATGAGGCCAATAAGTTGGCTACTTTAGTGATTTCCTTGGACTCTATAAGTCAGGAATTGATATTTCTCAAACTATAAGATTCAGTATGAGTTATCACAATTCCCTTGCCCTAATTATAAAAGAGTTTGGCAGAGAAGAATGGATGACAACGTTAAAAACTTTGTTTCTCAATTTCTCTTTTAATAAAAAGGATCCTAAAATTACTTTTCTTTCTCGTTGCAAACACTTTTGCAACCCATTCAATTCAAGACTAAATCTAGTTTGATAATCTCATAGAGGAAATTAGTCTGCGCCCATGTCTGGGAGCAGTTGGGCAAGCAAGGCAAGAGGAGCAGGCGGAAGGCCCGCGGCCTCTAACGTTTGAAAACGCCCCGGAGAATCTGGCGGAATAGAAAAAAATCTAAAATAACTGGCGGTCACAATTTCCCCAGAGATACTCGCATGGCAAGCATGATGCAACCAGTACATCAATATGCCACATTCCCAGCCACTTTCATCGGTGGAATTTGGAGTCCATGTGTATCTGGACATCCAAAAAACGGCCCTATGGGAAAATTTTTGTGAAGATGTACACAAAATTTTCCCGACTGCGGTGTACGTTGCACCTCACTCCATGTTGCGCGGTTGGCTGGACCTAGGTTTTGAAAGCAAAATAGCAGCAGACGAGGCTGCAGCGGTGCGCGTAGTGGTTGACCTCCCCAAAGGGCAACAGGTCATCGAAACTAAATGCACCAGATGGACAAAATCAAACCAAATTTTTTCACATTTGACTTTTTGCCTACTACGGTAAAACGTGACATTTTGGAGCAACACCTGTAAGATGGTCTCGCCATATACAGCAAAATACAATCTTTCGAAATGCAACGTTTCATGCTGATGCCACACCTGTGCACCGGCAAAGCCATTGCAGTTCTGACCCCAACTGAGGAGATTGCAAAGGACCTAACCCAGATCCTGCACTCCACCTTTATTGACATCGCAGGGCACACCACCCACCCATTCCGGGTAACCGTGGACAGCGCGCCCCCCATTTGCACCCACTGTGATGCGTTCAGCCATAAGGCACATGCATGCCCCATTAAAGAGGGCATTACATTCCAAGAGCACCCCTCGGCGGCCATGGCCAGTGGAGAGGCGCACTATGAACCAACCGCAAGCACCAAAGAGGCTTTCCCGTGGGGAGCACAAAGCTGCTACCTATTGGTAAAGCCCATCTCCCCGCAGGAGCAGAAGAAGGCCAAGAAGGCCCATAGGACTGCGGCCAAGGAAGTGGCCAAGGTCATCACCACCATCCCACACTCACAATGCCAGGAGGACATGGTTACCTTCACGGTGGAAGCAACTCGGGAATCCATCACCCAATCAGATTGGGAGGCCCAAGCTGAACGGGCCACTCAATCTGAGGATCCAATGGGAGATTTGATCTCACCCAATCGCTGCACCCAAGCCCCAGTTGAAACTGACTTGGGACCTATCCCATCCAAAAAAATTTTTTTGCCCCACTCGACGGTGCACTGAACTTATCCACACCACAAAAAATTCGTCTGACGTCGGGAAAACAAAAAGCGAAGGCCAAAGCCAACGCGACTCTTTCCACAAAAATTAACAAAAACCCCAATAGCATTGCTGCTAATACCCGCACTGCTGTGAAAGCCCGTGGGGACCTGGAAGAGGCTGGTGGGCCAGGGGCCAACCCCTCACACCTAAGGTGTGAGGGGGAAAACTTCACTCTAGGGATGCTGAATATTGCCGGACTCAAGGCCTCCCCGTCCCGTGCTAGGAAACTGAGTTTTTTACAAAATAATTTACCCGTGGATATCCTGGCCATCCAGGAAACCCACTGTCCACGAGGTTCCGAGGATGCTTGGAAAACAATGCTCCTACCATCCCTATCCTTTTGGTCGAAGCACTGTGGGGTGCTAAATCCAGAAAAATAATTTTTTCAAATTTACATCTTCAGAAACATTCCTAAATGACCGAGTGCTTGTTGTCACCTTCTCATGGGCCAATGTTGCACACACAATCATCAACATTTACGCCCCAAACGGTGCACAAGAGCGTCAGGAATTTTTCTCATCAGTCAAATCCCTCCTGCTACCCCCCAATTCTTTCCTAATCGGTTACATGAACTGTTGGCTAACCTCACCAATGGACCAGTGGCTGCCCTCACCCCACGCCCCACAGGGTCATGTAGAACTATGCATTCTAAAAGTGACCCTTGGGTTAATGGATGCGCTGCCGCGACATGCCCCACTGCTTGAAACATGATGCATCCCCACATCCACAACAGCCAATTAAGGTCCATGACCCGCATTGACCTTATTCTAGCACCGGCGAAATTCCAACCCCACATCTCCCACTTCAAAACAACGAAAATGGAATTCTCCGACCACCAACTGGTCTCAATAACATACCACTTACCTGTCACAGTTGCAAAGGCCCCACATTGGTGCAAAATCCGCCCCCAGAGCTTGCATCATCAGGATTTTCCACGTGGGTGGAAGAGGCAACTTTGGCAAAATTGTTTGTTGCACCGTTTTGCGCGGACCCCATTTCCACATGGGCAACTTTCAAAAAAGACACCATCCGCCACTATCGCCATCTCTCATCCAGATGCTCAAGCCACATCGGCGGTTATATTGTGCGCGCTGGCGGAATTGGCCCACTTGGAGTCCAACATTCCAGCCTCAGGATATAGCCCTGCATGGGGCCAGAAGTGGGCGGAGGCAGCAGCCCACCTCAACGCACTTGAAAGGCAACACAAACATCAGGTTTGTGTCCATTACAGGGCCACATGCATCACTAAAGGCGACAAGTGCACCGCATACTTCTTCAAAAAATTTTTGCACCACGCCAGAGTGTGGCCTGCACACAGGTGCGAAGATCGGATAATTCCAAAGTGGACACACTGGCTGAAGTGGCAATCGAAATGCAAAGATATTACTTCAAGTTATACTGAGCTGAACCAATTCAGCCAGCCAAAATGGTGGAATTTATCGACAGAACTCATATCCGCACCATTTTCTGATACCCAGAAATAATGAATTTAATTACTCCAAACGAATTATGGACTACCATTCGCGGTGCGCCAAACCAAAAATGCCCAGGCCCAGATGGCATTCCATATGAGTTCTACAAAAAATATTTTAAATACATATCTTCATTGCTGCTAGCCTCACTCAACCAAAGCCTGTTAGAAATGCGCCTCTTACCAGGAGGACATGAGGCTTTTACAGTCACACTCTTCAAGAAAGGGGATAGGCTAGACTTAGCTAACTGGCGCCCCATTTCTCTAACAAACACAGACACCAAAATTTTAACAAAAATCATGGCTAACCGTTTAGGGACTGTAGCATCTGCTACCATCTCTCCAGAACAATTTGGTTTCATCCCCAGAAGGTCGATTTGGGATAACATGCACTCTGTGGCTAATGTGTGTCAGTCCACAGCCTCTGGGGCACTTGTATTCATGGACCAAAAAAAGGCCTATGATAGAGTAAACTGGAAATACCTTAGGGCCTGCCTACAACAATTCCGCCTACCTCCCCGCTTCATTAACTGGGTGATGCTGCTCACGGAATCTGCAACAATGGCTGTGCGCGGCCCAGGTTTCCTAACGGAAGTAGTCCATCCTCAAAGGGGCCTGCGACAAGGGGACCCCTGAGCCCACTCTTATACAACTTCAGCCTTGACCCACTACTGCGAAATGTGAATGCCCAACTCACTGGGGTCCATGTGCCAGGCCAAACCCCAGTCAAGATGATGGCATTTGCAGATGATTGCGTGGTGGGGGTGTCTAATAATAAAGATGCACGTGCGCTTGAAGCCCTCATCCAGGAATATTCCCAGGTAAGCAACGCGGCACTGAACGCTTCCAAAACCGAAATCATCCTCCTTGGTCGGTTTCAGAACTGCTGGGCCCCAGCAAGTAGTTCCCAACCCAGCCCAGCTGCTCGCCCAAGTCCATGCCTTACTAACTCAAAACACAACGCTCCACTGGTGCTCCCCTTTGTGCCGCGACCTACCATAGGACTGGTCGCCATCTGGGCGTGTGGTTGGAGGCAGGAGGATACGCGTCAGCAGTAATGGAGGGCCATATACTGGACAACGTGACGAAGCGAATCGCCTCTCTCAGAGCCCACCCTACTACCCTCACTGGCAGGGTTGTTCTTGCCAACTCTATGCTCCTATCCAAAGTCTGGTTTGGAGCCCACGCCATCCACTTCTCCCCAAGCCTCTTCAAATCCCTGTATGCTTTGCTACAAGGATGGCTTTGGTCAGGCCGCCCTCCACCAGTACGGCTAGAGGTCATGTTTGGCCCTCATCATCAAAGGTGGCATGGGCCTGCTTGACTTCAAAGCCCATGCCGCCAAGATCCTAGGCACTTGGATTGCGGCAGTCACTGCTCCCACACTCCCATCCCAACACTGGTCCCGCGCGGCCCGCTCCAACTTCTCCCAGGCCTTAGCCTCAACAATCCATCAAACCCCCACTCCCTGATGAAATACCTCGCATCACACACATCAGCCACAGGTCCTCACGGGACCAAAACCCACTACAAACGAATCCTACTCTCCATGCGAAGCGCAGAGTGGAGAATTCGTATTAGTGGACATACAACCCGAAGAGGCCGCCCCTCTCCTCAGTTCACACAAGAGGTACAGGGGCTACCCATCCATGATGGCGTGATCCCCATTCGACCCCAAGTCCTATCCAGGGTGAACTACCTGGACATGATGGACATCCATTATTCCACTGAGACCCAAAAGACTATCTGGAAATACGCACACCATCCTCTGTTGCAGCCTCAAGTCCGTTCCCATGTGTGGCGCTGCCTGAGGCGGGTGTATCGTACAGCTGAGCGCTCTAATGCTTTACACTCATCCTGTGTCGTGTGTGGCCAGTATGGAACGCTGTTTCACCGCCTGGAGAAGTGCCCCACCTCTAAAGTAATATGGCGCGAAGTCCAACGTCTGCTAGGCCAGGATCAAACACATCCCTTCAGTCTGTCAAGAGATATGTTTGCTTCATCAATGGCCTCCCCCTCCCACCCTCCCTTCGTGCTCTGGTGGTTGCAATCGCCATGTGGACTATCCACACGATTGTCTTGGATGCCATCGCCGGATCCATCCCCACCCTCCCTGAAGCTGTCCACAGATTCCGGTCTCATTTCGTGGATCACTTTCAAGCGTGGATGTTTGGATATCTCCCACCACGTCGCCGGCAGCTGGTCTCCTCCTGGTTCCCCGTCTGGTTCATCAAATCTGACCCCTTCCTCCACACGTGCTCAATAGTGGCTACGCCCCCTACACACGTTCCCTCCCCTTCCCATAAGTGGCGTTCCGCTGGCAACAAGAGATAGCATCGCTTCTCTGGGGTGCCTCACCTGGTACTGAGTTTTGTCTCGTCTGAGTCATATTTGGAAGTGTCCGTCCCATGGTCGGCCTTCCCCGCAATAAATTTAAAATTTAAAATTTAAAGGATCCTGTTACGGATTTTGTTGAATGGTTTTATTATGAAACTCAAGTTTTATATAGAGCCAGGGTGCTGAATAACTTTGATGCCCAAATCTAACTGTGGCCTGTGTTGGGATTTTTCCCACCTTCCACCTTCCTAAGTATCTTCTGGTTTGCTAGGGGATGAGTCCTTCTATAGAATGAACTGGAATTTGGTTGATTTTGGCTTCAGCTTAATAATGTCCCTGAGCTTTTAGGTAATTCTACAGGATAATATCTGTTGAGATCAATCCTTGAAAATGCTTAAGATCTCATCAGGAAGAGTTGCCAACAAATCAAGGCATCTGATTTTTGACCATTGATTAACTATTAGTTGCTCCAAATTGGGATTGGTTGGGTTTGATCATCAACTTTATTGGAAATTTAATCATAAGTTGTGAGGCAAGAGATGCCGCCTGCAACTAGTGATACAATTAGTTGGTTCATGGCCTGTTATAATGGGTTAAGAGTCCCAATAATTAAGCAAGTCACTAGTCAAATGTGGTTAGTATTCTGATATTGAGCGGGAACATTAGGGACAAATTTTCTGGCTCTTTCTATTATCAGGTCTCTGGGATGTCCGATGGAGGAATCCTTAGCTCAATGGAGAAGACCACCTCAGAAAGAGACTTTAAGGGAAAATTAAATGGGAACAGTTGCCGTTTCATGGCTAAGGCGACAACTGAGGAGTTGGGCGCAGAATTCCCTATTAATTCCCTAGTATCTGATCAAAAAAGCAGATCCAAATCAATATTTGATAAGATAGGCTTAAAAGTAGTAAAATCGTATTAAGATATCACCCAACCTGGGGTTGATACAGGTTTTAAGAATTAATTGTCATGGTTGAATGAGATCCTTGTATGGCAGTTAGCTATGAAAAACTTAGGCTTATGTCTCTAGTTCCTTAAGTTGAAGAAGAATAAACTGGGATGTAAGAGGTTACCTGATTGAGGTGGAAATCAATCATAAAGAAGATTGGCGACTAACTGTTGTTCAACATTAACACTTCTTTATCTCTTGCATTAGACAATTCTTTATCGTAGAAATTTACCTGATTAAGGAGAAATATTATAGAGAAGATGACTGGCTAACTGTTGTCATGCTTCCTCATTTCTCTATTTTTACAACGAGTCATTTTAAATTGTATCATTTGTTATTTATATCCTTATATCCTATAATAAAGGATCAAAAATAACATTAACGGGTTCTATTCATCTTCAGTTAATTATTGTTGTAGTACAATAATTGTTAAAAACTTTTCTTTCTGCTAGGTCTCAATATTTGAGCAAATTTATAAAAAGTTTTATTTACCACAGCCATATGGCCACGTCTGTTTTTCTGTTTATATCCTCAGATCTGCCGCCTGCTGCTCCATGTGTGGGTAGCAAAGTTCCACCAACTAGCATCTTCCGCCATGTGGGCAAATGTGTTCACAAAGGTTTGAATAGCCCCCCAACCTCTACCAGACGTTTTGTCCCCCACAGGAATTACCAATCTAACTTGTGCACACCCACCCTTCATGTCCTATCCTCTCGCCCTCCCTTGTTCCATGATCCTGTTTTGCCTTCATGTCGACTATGGGTGTTTATTCCTGTATGTCAACAAGGTAATAATTGAACTTGCCACTGATGTATTTGACCAGATGGCTTTATTGATTTACGCCCATTTAAGGGCTATTTTGACATTGGTTTCCAGACAGATGATGACGCTGCAGCAGTGCTTCAACTCCCCTTATTTACAAAAACACTACCATTCCTACTACTGAACTTGCCTCCCTTCAGACAATACACTGGTGGTGTCCTTTGCATCCCTCCCATCCCACCTCCCACCACAAGTTTTATATGAACAATTGATGGCGGGGCTTTTGGCTTATGGGACTCAGCCCAACCTCGTCTTCACTGTTCCCTCTGGTGCAGAGCGCCTTGCTGCCCCTCACGCCAATGCCATCAAATTTTCACACCACCCTGCCATAGCCCAACAAATCTCCCCATGCTCATATCACAGCGGCGCTTGAGAAGTTTTTTGGGCTCATGTGGATAATGGTCACTAAATTTGTTCCCTCTATTTTTGGGTTGGAACATTCAAAAAATGTTTTCCCTGAGACACTTCCTCTGGTGTAGCTTCTGAGCCCAATTCAGCAGATTCCAAATGGGGCATTTTGTTTCCCTCTCCCACTTAACGTTCTTGTTTGATGGGCTAGAGTGGGTAATTGGCACCCATCAAATCAAACCGCTCACACTAACCCATCCAAATTCAACCCCGCTAATCAGAGTCAAGCTTGGACCACCATTCGCACCCAAGCAGCCCATTTGACTACTACCAACCTGAATTCTCCATCCACTGTTCTCGTTAACCAGAATCCTTGGACCTATTGACTGAGGTTGACAAATCAGATAATGTTATCACAAAAGAGAAAGCTGGTGAACCTCTCAGCCATATAGATTATGAATGGGCCAAATTTTGCAATTCTGATTTTGACAAAATCCTATCCCCCAAACGATTTGCTCCTAAACCCAATGCTGTCCCCTACCAAAGTGACCACCAGCTCGCCTTAGAAGCGGTGGCCTCATCCCTTTGCCCAAACCTCCGCAAAGCAATGGCCCAATCTATTTCTCAATACAATGAAGGGCTGACCGCGTTTGACTTCCCCTCCAATTTCCCTTAAGCAGCATGAGGAGAATTCACCAAATTGTTTAAAGATCCCAAAGCTGCTGTCTTGCATGTGGCAAAACTAGCAGATATTGATCCATTTTTAAATCAACCGCCAAGGTATACTCAATTATGCTAACTCCTGGAATCCCACATTCAAGCAGAACATCATCTAGCGGAATTAGTTGAAGCTGTTTTCCAAGCTGATCTTGAAGAAGAGAACCAATTGTTCACCGCCATCCACCCCCACCACATGCCCCAACGCCCTGGCTATCCATTTTTCCGCTTCTATAACCATAATAATAATGTCATGAACAATATGCCTGTAGAAGAAATGCCTGACAACCCTCAACCTCTGCCATGGTGGGTTAGCGGTCCTCCGCTCCCTTCCTGATTTGAGAATTTTTGTTTTGTTCTATTGCTCCATTTTTTTGGTTCTTTTATTTTTATTTTGCTCTCTGAGCATCGGCAATGTCTATCCCTTGGTCAGCATACCTTAAATAAATTAGATGAGAAGTAGAATATTACCTATATGATAAAATATCTCTGCCGCTGACTGCCACTCTTTAAAGCGCCTAACCCAAGTTGTCAGGAGTTCTGTGACAATACTAGAAAGTCATCTCCCCAAAGATTGAATTAGCTTGACCCTACAGCCTTGCTTCCCTAGACTTGATATTGCTCAGTTTATTTATCTATGTATGAACCTGGGGCATTATAACAAAAGTTGCACTGATTAAGGTTTAAATTTAAAGTTTATTGCATGAAACCTGAAAATAAGGAATATTTGGGAAAGAGTGGGAAGAGGAGAAACTGTAAGTTTGGGGGAGCACCCCCTGTGCCTTTATCGCAAGGTATTCCTATTCTGCACTAAAAAAAAGCTCAAGAAGGTGGCTGTACCCTCATGACCCAGGGCGGTTTAGCCCTTGTGGTGGACAAAAGGTAGGGTGTTTTGTACCCCCTCAAGTTTGCCACTTTTCACCCTATCTGATCATGCAAAAGATGCTCTAGCAGATCAGGGATGTGTTCTTAAAGGTGGTGGTGGTGAGAGGACGCCATCAGAAAGGAAGTGGCAAACATCTGGCCCCAGCGACAATTTTGGGTTTCACTGGGGAGGCAGGAAGAGGCGATCACCTACCCACGGTGATAATTTTAGGTTCCACCAAAGATTCAGAAAGCTCAGATAAAATTGGGAGGTCCAACTCTGGGTGGGTAAAGCTGATAAATCCCTTTGATACCCAATGGGATCAGCCCTATGTGGGCTGCATTGGCCACAACCAGCCACCTTCCAAATAGAGCATCGAAGACACACCAAGTGAAACCATGGCGGGAGGAAAGATTAGCAGCAAAAATTTAAGAAATAGTTAAATGAACAGTGGAAGGTTGATTTGGTGTTATATTAGTTGCCCAATCTTGTTCTGCTAAAATCTGGTAGTATTGAGGTACCCTCGTTCATGAATTCATAGATATTCCCTAAGACCTATGGTACTTAAGGCTACTGTCCTTCACTGGTACAGTTGTAAGTCAATTTTCAAAATAATGTTTGCAATAAACAAATCCCCTTTCCAGTAAAATTATCAGAAACAATTTTTTTCTTTCTGTCACTGCAGCTATACATAAACACGTTTCCAAGGTTGCACAATGATGTGCCCTAGTATGCATTATTACAATGCTACAGCCTTACTTTATCAAATGGGGTTACTGAGCACGTGGCCTGTTTGGGATATACTCGCTTATAGACGCCATCTGTCACCACGACGTCACATTACTCTTGGAGATTATGTCTTAACTGCTGGGCGAGGTTTCATGACCTCAGGCATGCTCCGCAACTAGTGGTTCCCCAGTGCATCCTGAGCCCTATGTGTCTCCCTTAGAGTTAACTGCAGCGATATTTGTTGTCATCCTGGTGGTTACAGTTTGGTTACTAGTTGGGATGGCAGTGACACTGATCATCAGTCGCTGCTCCCTGTTGGATTCTCTCACACCTGCTACCAAGTCGTTTGGATGGTAATGACCCTGACATTATGTATTGCATTATGGGTGCTCACACCCTAACTGATAGGCCAGTCTAAATTTTATTTTGCCAGTTATGTGACAAGAACCAGGATTTTTTACTTCTTCCCAGTCTAAAAAATCCCCAGTTTGATAAATCAATGGAACAACGTTCTTTTAAACCCTTGTCCAACAAGAATTCCCCATCTTCAGAGAGTAATCCAAGTTAAAGCAGATGATTTGGTAGCAGTTATCACATTTTCAGTAAACAAACATGAGGATGAGTTAGTGCTGGAAGAAGTAGTGAAGTCATATGTTCAACAGTTATATCAGCATGAGTTCCCTGTCACCTCCGGTGATATTCCCAAACTGAAAGCAGTCCAGGCAGCCATACCTTTTGACATTTTTCAAAATAAGCCTTATTTTATGTGCCAATCTATAATCCTATTTTGGGCAAGTAGATGCCCTAAATTTTAACACAGTTAACGTGGCTGATGCATATGCAGCTGATGCATGTAAAATGATATTACTGTTAGTAAGAAAAAAAGAGCTATTGTGGACAGTGGGGCACTGATTAGCATCTTGTCCGCTAAATTAGTGAAGAAGCAAATTTTGATGCCAGATATCAACCATTGCAAAAGTTATGGTACCTCAGGGCACAAGATGATCGCCTCATTAAGCACATAAAGTGCACTGCCACTGAGTTTCAGTCTTATAGTCTTTTGGCTCCAGTTATAGTGTTACCAAGTCAAGGTTATGACTTTATTGTTGGAACCTCTTTTATGAGGACTTATGGAGTTAAGACCGTTTTTAAAGAAAACACTTTTAAGAGATTAAAATAACTTCTTCAAATGTACTACAATTGGAAACCTGAGGGCTTTACGCCTCATAAACAGGAGTTGTTACCTTGCATATAAGGATGGCATCGTACTTATGGGGTATCATAGGATTTGCGGATGCACTCAGCGGTTTCCTAATCAAGTTGAGGAAACTAAGGGCATTTCGCTGATGGCTAATTGTAATTTAACTATTCTGGTTAGCCATCAACTTATAAAAAAGATGTAAATAAACCTGGAAATTCCTCAATGGTTATACAGCATAATATTAATGCCATTCTAATGCCCTAATCTTGAGCCTGTCATAACGCCAGGAATTATCTTTCCTGATCATGGTGAAATTAAGGTATTGTTAACCAATCTATATCCACACCATATTCCAATAAAGTGACACCAAATCGTTGCTTTCATAATTTTCTCTCATTTGAGGAAGTAGAGATAAACATGACTTTGGGTGGTTTCTGGAGGAACTGCACTTGACCGGTGATACTGATCTCTCTGTTTGTGCTTTGGTACCGCAGGAAAGCCTACCAGGGTAACTGAGGAGTAGAAGGACCAATATTTGTCCATTTCATTAAGTATAGTGTGATTTTTGCAAAGAACAATTTTGATTTTACTTGTGCAGATGATGTGTTGCACCAAATTGATACCAGAAAACATTCACCCATTTGCCTTCATCTTATTATGCGCTCAAAGGCAGCAGGTGAGGTCATTAATGCTAAAATTAACCAGCTAGCTTAACACAGGATATTTATGTCTTCCAAGAGTCCATGTGCAATCCAGTGTTGTTTATAAAAAATAAGGATGGCTCTAATTGTGTGGTAATATATTACTGAAAGCTTAACAATATAAAAAATTACTTTTTTCCTTTACCATAGATTGAAGATGCACTGGACTGCTGGGCAACAATCAATATTACTTGGTCATGGATTAAATTTCTGGCTACTGGAAGATTGAGATGCAAAGGGAGTAAAAGGTAAGTGACAATGATAACTTGCCAAGGTTTGTATCAACTCACTTGGATGCCGCAGGGGCTGTGCAATTTTCCCATGACCTTCTAATGGGCTATGGACAGAATATTGGGCGATTAAAAGATATCCTTTATCCTGGCTTATCTAGATAATTTAAACATATCCTCTAGTACGTTTAATGGACACTTACAGCACTTGAAGGAGTTTCTCTTCCAGCTCGCCTAAACTGATCTTGAAATAAACCACATAAGTTAACTTCTTTTGAGAGCAACTTGAAGATCAAGGGTTTGTCATTGACAAAGAAGGCTTTTGGACCCAACCAGAAAAGATAGAAGCCATTTGAATGATGACATGACCAAGGAGTAAGTGAGACATCCAAATGCTCCTGGGGATAATCAGCTACTACTACTGGTTCATGGAAAATTTCAGCAAAATAGAGCCGTCATTTCACCTTCTCAAAAATGGAGTAAAGTTTGGTGGACGGAGGATTTTCAGCTGGCTTTTGATAAGCAAAGGATGTTTCTCACCCAAGCGCCAATACTTGTGTACCCCAATTCCTATGAATCATTAATCATTCAGATGGACGCATCCCTCTCCACCAAAGGGGTGGTGTTATCTCAGCTTGATTCTGAAGCGGTTGTACACCCCATTGCTTAATGCAGTCAGACAATGGATAAACATGAACGGAATTATACTTTTACTGAAATTTAGTATATTACCATCATTTATGTTTGTAAATCGTTTTGCGTTTAGATCCACGGGGTACAATTTACAGTGGTAATGGACCATGACTCTCTGCGATGTTTACAAAATTTTGAAGAACCTGAAGGTTGACTAGCCCTCTGAGTTTTATAATTACTAGCCTATGACTTCAAAATTCAACACTAGCCTGGCGTAAAACATTAAAAATGCAGATGGACTCTCAGATGCCTATTGTAGCTTTACTGGCTGATAAGGCCGATTAATTGTCTGATAAGATGGTAGGTCAGCAATACTATAACAAATCTGAAGAAGTTAACGCAAGCAGGCTTAGCCAAGGCATGATACTTTTTTATAAAAAATGATAACTTATAAAATTATAGATAAAAAATATGTCATATTTCCTTGCCCACTAAGCGGAGTGACTTAATCATGGCCCATAAGGCGATGGGGCGCAGACCATTTAATATTATTCTTAAACAGTTAAGATCACAATACAAAGGGAGTCAATGCCTTTTAAATTCATGAGACGCCAAGTTATTTCAAAGAATTCAATGCGGAAGTGCCTTATCAGAAGTCCACTTCATATCAATTAGTCAAACTTATTTTTGCCTGGCACACCGTTTCTATTGACGTTGTGGGCAGTTAGCCAATACTTACAGATAATTCAAGTATATCATAGTAGCCATTGGTCACCTCACTAAATGAGTGGGGGCTAAAGTAGTTAAGGACATGAGTGTGGTGAGCACCGCTAAGTTTATTTTTAAAATATGATTTATAAACATGGTTGCCTCTCAGTTTATTCTAACAGATAATGGGACTAATTTTACATCCCAATTAATCACTAAACCCAAAGAGCTTATGTGTATAAGGGGTAATGTCTATGCTCTATCACGCTGAGAACAATGGCACTATGGAAAGAGTGAAGGGTACACTTGTGGGCATTTTACATAGGCTTGTTACTGAAAAAGCGTCCAGCTGGAACTCCTTTTGCCTTATGCAAAGTTTGTCTATATCATCAACTATCACTCAAGCCACATGGAGCTCGCTTTTTGAGTTATAACATGTAAAGCGTTCCGCATTACCTCCTCTTTGATATTCATGTGTTAAGAAAGAATGAGGTCCAATCAATATCTTGAGAAGTTTACATTAATCTTAATTCAGCTACAAAGCTCTGATTATACAACGCGCTAGCTCAGAAAGTCAATGCTAAAGAACGTGATAGTTAGGACTGCAGGACCTTAACTACTATTGGTGTAGGGAATAGATCTGGTATTATAATAAACTCTTTTTGGAAGGACTAGAAAGATAGAAAATATCTGAAAAGTTCCCTTTTAGATTATAGAAAATACACCTTCAGATGCATACACTATGAAGGATCACACTGAAGGTTATCTTATCTATTGCATGCGTGCTACATTCTTTAACCTGTACTATCAGCCCTATGGCCTTATGGCCATAGGTTTTCATAACTTCTCAGATTCCAACTCACATTGTTACTTAGTGTTTGGTTAAGTGGGGGGAACGTTGCAATTGGTTTTATCAGCCATCAGTTTAAATTGCTACTTAATTCATATTCAAATAATACTTAGATAAGAGTTTCAATCCACGCTTAACAATAGTATGGTGCAAGGCCTGCGTTTTTATATGAAGTTGGTCACTTCTTATATTACTATTGGCAATTCTAAATCCCTGCTGACATATTTATCATTCCCTTACATTATAGACTACTGTTGTTGTGGCTTAGATCCATTAATTGCCTCTTATTTTAGATCAGAATCAATGTGTTTATGCCCCACGTCAGTGTAAAATATCAGTAATAGGGTAATTTATAGTTACTATGCCAGCCACGGACAATTCAAATGCCTTTGGCATATTTTGATCATTTTGGCATATTGATCTTATGTTGAAATTTCTCTGAGTCATATTCACTCACTTTCCTTGTTAAATGGGATATTACGACGGTAGTTAATCAATCTTAAGGCTGCTTAGTACCCACAAATTGCACCAATGATAATTTGGTTAGTGAGTGCATATATGAGTTAGATTGTCATCTGGAAGGGGTTTTTTCTTACAGCAGATAGTTTCTGTCTACTAGTAAGTTGAGATAGAGAGCGCCTGAGCTAATGGCAGTGCCAGATACTATGGTTTGGTTCTACTATTGATTAAATACACCCTATTATTGATAATAAGATTTTTTGTTGTATGAGTTCTTCTTAGAGCTGTCTTCATACAGTATCTGATGTGTTAAGTGTATTGACCTGTGCATCTATTGTCTGACCATAAGAGACAAACTTAACAGATACATATTTAAGGATTAAGTCTATAATTAAAAGGACTGTAACCCTTACCCCAGATTGACAACTAACTCCATTTGCTTTCCAGGTCACAACATTTCTGTTCTGGATATTGATAGCAGGTAATGGCAAGTATCGCTACCACCTAAGGATTGATCAGAATGTGCGCTCATAGCAAATGATGGGCAAAATGAGACAACGTGGATGTATCAGGGACTTTTCAATGTGCCTCTACCTTTCAACGCGCCATGGACAGGATCCTGGGGATTTAAAGCTACCCTGTGTTCTTCTGTACCTTGATGATATCTTAGTCTTTTTGAAAATATTCAATGGGAAATGGAACATCTCTGGGAGGCCTTTGGAAATATCAGGAAGGCCTAAATAAATCTCAAATCTTTAAAGACCTTTTTAATTTGACTGGAATTCCTCAGTCACAAAGTCTCAAAACATGAAATTCAGCCCATCCTGGATATAGTCACTGTTATTAAGAAGATGGAACGCCCCCAGAACCTCAAAAATATTCAAGAGTTCTCGGGCATGATGATATTATCATCAATTCATCCTTTATCTGCCACCTTAACTAAACCCCTTGTCTAACTTCTACAAAAGTATTTATCTTTTGAGTGTCGGCCTGAACAGAAACAAGCTCTTAATGTTTTACATATTGCTCTTTGTGCTAAAACTAAACTAATAGATCCTCATTTTGATTGGCCTCATATGCTATTCACCAAATCTAGTGACGTAGAAGTTAGGGCTATTCTAGCAAGCCAAAATGATCAAGTTTACCATTCAGTGGCTTACTTTAGCAAGACCCTGAGCAATGCTGAAGGAAATTATAGTGTTACTAAACATGAGTGCTTGGCTGTTTTATTGCCAATCAAACAATTCTGGTCCTACCTATATGGGACCTATTTCACCATCATCACTAACCATTCCTCACTACAATGGTTGCAGCAATTGAAATAACTAGTTAAACAGTTAGTTTTTGGGCTTTGAGACTCCAGAAATACAATTACACCATCTTCCATCAACAACAGTGTCTCATCATTATGCTGAAAGTCTTTCAATGATGCTGGTGCTGACCTCCTTAACCCTCTTTACCAACTTTACAGTTAAGCAAATTAATACTCTTTTACATCATCGGCCTGAAGGTCATCAGAATATCTTAAGGTTCTTTGGTCCAGACATTGTAGGTCTTTCATACTGTTAACTAAGAATACTCCATTGCTGACGTTACTCAAGGAAAAGTGGTAAACCAAGACCATGGCCAATTCATACGGCCCTATATCCCATCCAACAGGATCTTTAGGGGGTGTTGTCATGTTGTATGATAATAAATGAGTCAAGATCTCTACTCCTAAATTATGCCCCAATAAGTCAACTATTAAACCCTTACATTTGAGATCTGTCCCTGAAGGCACGATTGGGATTTGATCAGGAAGCATCACATGCATGGAAGTTGATAAGAATGCATTATGTAACTGCACCCCAGCTTACCAAATCTTAAAAGAGTTTTCCAATGATGTGGTTATTAAAATAATATCTACAAAGAGCAACAAAGGCTTCAACTAGGCAGTTGATCTGAAAGGGTGTAAAAACTTGATCATATGTGGCCATGGAGTTCCTCTCAACAACATGTCTCAACTCACCCTATAAATATCAATTATATTAGCTCAATAAAGTAGTCTATTTACCTTATCTTTTTGGTTTTATTGACATCTCTGCTAGGTTTACAAATTCAAGACAATTCTAAACCTTAGCTTAAGTTAAAAAAACTGTTAAGCTGAGACTATTCTTAAAAAAGTTAAAACTCTTTTTCCGCTCAGCATAACTTTCCATGCAAATCTTAAGGATTAAAATATTGATCGCATGCAGTAGTCTGACTCTGATGTCCTCATATTCCCCGCTGGCTGCTCCAGTGTGGGGCAGCGGCTAAGCTCCCACTGCCATTTTCCATCTAGCGGAAAAACACACTCAGACTGTCTTGCCCATCATACCAAACCCCTGGGATGATTCATTCCTCCCAATGATCTCAACGCCCACCTCACTAAGACCTAAGCGTTGCCCTATTGCCCCCTGGTGATCCCTAAAGCAACATGCGTTTTGGCCTTAGGGTCAATTATGGGAGACTTTTACTTTACCACAACCAAGCCATTATCCAAATGGTTCATGTGTTATGATTGTTGCCAGTTATAAATTTCTGCCCCTATAAGGGGCATTTTGATCTCAGCTTCACATGTGAAGCTGACGCTGCCACTGCAGCAACTGTGCCCCTGGTTTTCCAGGTACCCCTCTCCCCAAAATTTGGACCTGGATCCCAGCGGATACCACTTTTTTTTTTAGTACTAGATGGTCCCTCACGGATACCACTTTGGTGGTTCAGTTCTCTAGTTTGCCCACCTAACTCCCCACTGTGGTGCTCCACCAGGAGCTGATGGATGGTTTGGCAGCCTATGGCTCAAACCCCATCTTAAAATTTGTGGTCCCAAAATGGGGCCACACACCTCGCAGGGCATTTGGCGTATGCCACAATCAGCCCTGAATTTAGTAAAATTGGCTTGACAATTTACCCTCATGCCGTCATTCCTTCTGCCCCTGACCATCCATACCGGGCCCACGTCAAGGGCGGGAGGACAATCTATCTGTTCTGGTTTAAATTGGACCACTTAAAACATAAGTGCCCCACCTTACCTGCTTCCTATAGCTCTGATTTTTGTCCACCAGCTTCCAATCTGCTGCCCACCACGCGCCAGTTTCAGTATGGGATATGGTCCTACCTTCTCTACCCCAAAGCCTGTTGCTTCAGCCACTCCCACAGCCACCAATCAGCCTCCACCTCACTACAGTGCCCCAAAAGCTCCCTCTAATCAAGCACCATCTTGTACCCTAGTTTACTCCCATGCGTCCTCCAATGAATCAATAAAACCTCAGTCATATGTTGATTCCCCAATTTAATTCAATCAAAATACTTGGGATCTATTGGAAAAATTGATATTTCTGGTATAATATTGAAGATTCCACTCTCTAAATTGAGCAGTTCATGTATGATGAACATGATGCTAAGCTACTTTTCTTTCTCGTTGCAATCACTTTTACAACCTATTCAATTCAAGACTGAATCTAGTTTGATAATCTCACAGAGGAGATTAGTCTGCGCCCATGTCAGGGAGCAGCTGGGCAAGCAAGGTAAGAGGAGCAGGTGGAAGGCCCGCAGCCTCCAACGTTCGAAAACGCCCCAGAGAATATGGCTAAATAGGCAAAAATCTTAGAAAACTGGCGGTCACGATTTCCCCAGAGATACTCGCATGGCAAGCACGATGCAACCAGTACATCAACACGCCACACTCCCAGCCTCTTTCGTCAGTGGAATTCGGAGTCTGCGTGTATCTGGACATCCAAAAAACGGCCTTATGGGAAAAATTTTGTGAAGATGTACACAAAATTTTCCTGACTGTGGTGTACGTTGCACCTCACTCCATGTCACATGCTTGTCTGGACCTAGGTTTTGAAAGCAAAAAAGCAGCAGATGAAGCTATAGCGGTGCGCATAGTGGTTGACCTCCCAGAAGGGCAATGGGTCATCGAAACCAAATGCAACAGATGGACAAAATCAAACCAAATCTTCCTCACGTTTGACTTTTTGCCTACTATGGTAAAACGTGACATTTTGGAACAACACCTGAAAGATGGTCTCGCCATATATGGCGAAATACAATCTTTCAAAATGCAACGCTTCATGCTGATGCCACACCTGTGCACTGGCAAAGCCATCGCAGTTCTGACCCCCAACTGAGGAGATCACGAAGGACCTAACCCAGATCCCGCACTCCACTTTTATTGATATCACAGGGTATACCACCCACCCATTCTGGGTGACCGTGGACAGCGCGCCCCCCATTTGCACCCACTGTGATGCGTTTGGCCACAAGGCGCATGTATGCCCCATCAAGGAGGGTGTCACATTCCAAGAGCACCCCTAACAGCTATGGCCAATAGAGAGGCGCACTACGAACCAACTGCAAGCACCAAGGAGGCTTTCCCGTGGGGAGCACAAGGCTGCTACCTATTGGTAAAGCCTATCCCCCTGCAAGAACGGAAGAAGGACAAGCAGGCCCATAGCCGCAGCCAAGGAAACGGCCAAGGCCACCACTGCTATCCCACACTCACAACGCCAGGAGGACATGGAAACCTTCGCGGCGGAAGCAACTCAGGAATCCATCAACCAATCATATTGGGAAGCCCATGCTGAGCGGGCCACTCAATCCGAGGATCTGATACAAGACTCAATCTCACCCAATTATTGTACCCAAGCTCCTGTTGAAACCAACTTGGGACCTATCCCAACTAAAAATTTTTTTTGACCTGCTCAACAGTGCACAGAAACTCATCCGCACCGCAAAAAATTCATCCGACGTTGGGAAAACAAAAAGTGAAGGCCAAAGCCAATGCGACTCTTTCTGCAAAAATCAACAAAACCTCCAATAGCGTTGCTGCTAACACCTGCGCTGCTGTGAAAGCCCGTGGGGACCTAAAAGAGGCTGGTGGGCCCTCAGGCCCACCCCCTCACACCTAAGGTGTGAAGGGGGAAACCTTCACTCTAGGGACGTTGAATATCGCCAGACTCAAGGCCTCCCCATCTCAGGCTAGGAAACTGAGTTTTTACAACATAATTTACCCATGGATATCCTGGCCATCCAGGAGTCCCACTGTCCACGTGGTTCCAAGGAAACTTGGAAAATAATGCTCCTCCCATCCCTATCCTTTTGGTCAAAGCACTGTGGGGTGCTAATTTGGAAAAATAATTTTTTCAAATTCGTATCCTCAGAAACTTCCCTAAATGGCCGAGTGCTTGTCGTCACCTTCTCGTGGGCTGATGTAGTGCATGCAATAGTCAACTTCTATGCCCCAAATGGTGCACACAAGCATCAGGAATTTTTCTCATCAGTCAAATCCCTCCCGCTACCCCCTGATTCTTTCCTAGTCGGTGACATGAACTGTTGGCTAACCTCACCAACAGACTGGTGGCCTCCCTCACCCCACGCCCCACAGGGTCACATAGAACTACACGTTCTAAAGGCCACCCTTGGGTTAATAGATGCGCTGCCATGACATGCCCCACTGCTCAAAAACATGACGCGTCCCCACATCCACAACGGCCAATTAAGGTCCATGACCCACATCGACCTTATTCTAATGCTGGCGAAATTCCAACCCCACATCTCTACTTCAAAACAACAAAAATGGAATTCTCTGACCACTGACTGGTCTTGATAACCTTCCACTTACCCGTCACAGTTGCTAAGGCCCCACATTGGTGCAAAATCCGCCCCCCAAGCTCGCATCGCCAGGATTTTCCACATGGGTGGAAGAGGCAACTTTGGCAAAAAAGTTTGTTGCACCGTTTTGCGTGGACCCCATTTCCACATGGGCAACTTTCAAAGAGGACACCATCCGCCACTCTCGCCATATCTCCTCCAGATGCTCACAAGCCACATCGACAGTTATCTCGCACGCTCTGGCAGAATTAACACTTGGAGTCCAACATTCCAGCTACAGGATACAGCCCTGCATGGGGCCAGAAAGGGGTGGAGGCAGCTGCCCACCTCAACGCACTTGAAAGGCAACACAAACATCAGGTTTGTGTTCAATACAGGGCCACATGCATCACAAAAGGCGACAAGTGCACCGCATATTTTTTTTAAAAATTTTTTTGCACCACGCCAGAACGTGGCCTGCACACAGGTGCGAAGATCGGATAATTCTATTGCGGATACACTGGCTGAAGTGGCAATTGAAATGCAAAAATATTACTCTGAGTTGTACTTTGCTGAACCAATTCAGCCAGCTGAAGTGGCAGAATTTCTTGACTGAGCTCATATCCGCACCATTTTCCAATACCCGGAAATAATGAATTTAATTACTCTGAACGAATTATGGACAGCCATTTGTGGTGCGCCAAACTGAAAATGCCCAGGCCCAGATGGCATTCCATATGAGTTCTACAAAAAATATTTCAAATATATATCCACACTTCTGCTTGCCTCACTTAACCAAAGCCAGTTGGAAATGCGCCTCCTACCAGGAGGACATGAGGCCTTTACTGTCACACTCTTCAAGGAAGGGGATAAGCTTGACTTAGCCAACTGGCGCCCCATTTCTCTAACAAACACAGACACCAAAATTTTAACAAAAATTATGGCTAACCGATTAGGGACTGTAGCATCTGCCACCATCTCCCCAGAACAATTCAGTTTCATCCCCAGAAGAACAATTTGGGATAACGTGCACTCTTTGGCTAATGTATGTCAGTCCACAGCCTCTGGGGCACTTGTATCCTTGGACCAACAAAAGGCCTATGATAGAGTAAACTGGGAATACCTAAGGGACTGCCTCCATCAATTCCGCCTACCCCCTCGCTTCATCAACTGGGTGATGCTGCTCACAGAATCTGCAACAATGGCAGTACGTGGCCCTGGCTTCCTAACGGAAGTAGTCCACCCTCAAAGGGGCTTGCGACAAGGGGACCCCTTCAGCCCACTCTTATACAACTTCAGCCTTGACCCACTACTGCGAAATGTGAATGCCCACCTCACTGGGGTCCATGTGCCAGGCCAAGCCCCAGTCAAGATACTGGCATTCGCAGATAATTGTGTGGTTGGGGTGTCTGATAATCAAGATGCACGCGCACTCGAAGCTCTCATCCAGGAATATTCCCGGGTAAGCAACGCGGCACTGAACGCCTCCAAAACTGAAATCATCCTCCTTGGTCGGTTTCAGAACTGCTAGGCCCCAGCAATTAGTTCCCAACCCGGCTCATCTGCTCGCCCATGTCCACGCCTTACTAACTCAACACACACCGCTCTACTGGTGCTCCCCTTCGTGCCACGTCCTACCATAGGACCGGTGCACCATCTGGGCGTGTGGATGTAGGCAGGCGGATATGCGTCAGCAGTAATGGAGTGGCATATACTGGACAACGTGACGAAGCGAATAGCCTCTCTCAGAGCCCACCCTACTACCCTCACTGGCAGGATTGTTATTGCCAACTCTATGCTCCTATCTAAAGTCTGGTTCGGAGCCCACGCCATCCCCTTCTCCCCAAGCTTCTTCAAATCCCTGTATGCTTTGCTGCAAGGATGGCTTTGGTCAGGCCGCCCTCCACCAGTGCGGCTAGAGGTCATGTTTGGCCCTCATCATCATGGTGGCATGGGCCTGCTTGACTTCAAAGCCCATGCTGCCAAGATCCTAGGCACCTGGATTGCGGCCGTCACTGATCCTACACTCCCAACCCAACACTGGTCCCGCGCAGCCCGCTCCAACTTCTCATGAGCCTTGGGCCTCAACAATCCATTAAACCCTCACTCCCTGATGAATTACCTAGCTTCACACACATTGGCCACAGGTCCTCACGGGACAAAAACCCACTACAAACGAATCCTACTCTCCATGCGGAGCGCAGAGTGGAGAATTCGTATTAGTGGACATACAACCCAAAGAGGCTGCCCCTCTCCTCAGTTCACACAAGAGGTACAGGGGCTACCCATCCATGATGGCGTGATCCCCATTCGGCCCCATATCCTATCCAGGGTGGACTACCTGGACATGATGGACATCCCTTATTCCATTGAGACCCAAAAAACAATCTGGAAATATGTACATCACCCTCTGTTGCAGCCTCAAGTCCACTCCCATGTGTGGCGCTGCCTGAGGCGGGTGTATTGTACAGCTGAACGCTCTAACGCTTTACACTCATCCTGTGTCGTGTGCGGCCAGTATGGAACGCTGTTTCACCGGCTGGAGAAGTGCCCCACCTCTAAAGTGATATGGCGTGAAGTTCAACGTCTTCTGGGCCAGGATCAAACGCATCCCTTCAGTCTGTCAAGAGATATGTTTGCTCTATCAATGGCCTCCTCCCTACCACCCTCCCTCTGTGCTCTGGTGGTTGCAATCGCCATGTGGACCATCCACACGATTGTCTTAGATGCCATCGCAGGCTCCACCCCCACCCTCCCAGAAACTGTCCACAGATTTCGGTCTCATTTGGTGGACCACTCTCAAGCATGGATGTTTGGATACCTCCCACCGCGTCGCCGTCAGCTGGTCTCCTCCTGGTTTCCAATCTGGTTCATCAAATCAGACTCCTTCCTCCACACATGCTCAATAGTGGCTACGGCCCCTTCACACGTTCCCTCCCCCTCCCCATAAGTGGCGTTCCAGCTGGCAACAAGAGATAGCATTGCTTCTCTGGGGTGCCTCCCCCAGTACTAAGTTTATCTGTCCTGAGTCATATTCAGAAGTGTCCGTCCCATGGTCGGCCTTCCCCATAATAAATTTAAAACATGATGCTAAGCTACCTCCTCATTTATTCACCCCCCAGCAAAATGCTGAAACATTCCGCGGTGACCACCAGATGGCTGTTGAAGCAACGGCTAAGACAGATTGTCATCCTCTTAAAAAAGCTGTCACTAAATCAGTGGAAATGCTCGCATGAGGAATCCCTCCTCCCATTATCCCCTCCACTGCCAATACACTCCAAAAAAATATGTTGATCTAACCTCACAAAGCCACCAATGACGCCATCCAGCATGTGGCAGTGATAACACGGAATCCCAAAGCCAAGATTACTCACACCAATATTGCCACTTTTGTAAAGCTCCCCAATGCATTCATGGAAGCTATAACAGCTTTGACCAATTATATTATCTCTCTTATGATCAACAACTGTTTTCCTG
This sequence comes from Massospora cicadina, assembly GCA_022478985.1. Classification (NCBI taxonomy): domain Eukaryota; kingdom Fungi; phylum Entomophthoromycota; class Entomophthoromycetes; order Entomophthorales; family Entomophthoraceae; genus Massospora; species Massospora cicadina. Next base: position 207,095 of record JAKSZP010013193.1, read on the forward strand.
CCACCTCAATCATCAAATATTTCTCTCCACATCCCTCTGATGCCCCGATGCCCTTGATCTCCGCCGTAGCCTGTGTCCTGCTTTAGGGTGAAGATGATGCTGAGGATGAGCCTTCTGATCCCCCTCCCCTTCCGCCATGACGGGATAAGAGGTTTTTGCTGTTTATCTGGTTGGTTGTGTTTGCGTTTTGTGTGTCATCCGCTCATTTTGAGCAGTTCATTTGTTTTGTTTTGTGAGGATTTATTTTGTTTGCTCTTCAAGCTTCAGTAATGCCTGTCCCCTGGTTGGCTTACCTCAGTTAAATTAATATTTTTAAAAAAGGTGCTTAATCAACAAAGTCCGCTGCCAGATAGACTTACTGGATATGAAGCCTTCACATACTTACAGAATCAGCTTACAGCTCAAGTGGATGCTGTAGTATTTAAAACTTACTTTTCTGTCAGACAAAATATTGTGTCACTCTTGTATTATCTCTGGCTTTGGGGAACTATGGGGACAAAGACCTATGCGATTCAAGGAAGCCTAACAAAAAGCATGTCCAGGAGCGCAAGGCCCTTCTTGTCAAAAGGGCCCTCAGGCTTTCATGGTCCCCCAGGCCATGAGAGCCTAAAGGAATCCATGTTTTTAAGAAGATTGTGGTTCTATAGAACTACTTAATATCAAAAGGGATACCTGAGCCCCAGGAGATATTTGCCCTCCTGGTCTACTGAAGCCATTTGGAAACATTGGGCCTCCTGGGCCATCTGGATGGACAGGACCTCTCAGCCTCCAAGGATAAGACGGGCCTCCTGGCCCCCAGATCCCCGGCCTCCTGGTCCTCCTGGACCTAACATGATTGAACCATAAGACGATGCTTCTTGAACCTGATTATGTAATCTCTAAAAAGATATTTGACTAAATTTCACTTTGTGGCTGTAGCTGACAGTTGTAGCATAAACCTTGAAGGCCAACCTCTCAAGCCTAACTATACCCCTAAAGCATTAATGATGGGCTCATGTCAGTAGTTTTAACTGACTGTATGGTTTTTTTAATAAAAACACATCAATGACAAGCTAATCCAACCTACCAGCCATGTTGATACCATTAAGGAGAAATAACTCACTACTAAGGCGGTTATATAAACCCAGAATCTAGGATTAAAAGATTTTAAGGAGCAACTTGCTCAAAAAGTCACATCTACCATATAAATGAGTCAGTACATGGAACTACAGAATAATGTGAACAATTTGAGGTATCAACTTGAGCAGATGCTATCTTCTAAATACAATTATACCAGATACTTGATTTTGGAACCTCTACAACAACTGAGATTAACGTTATATCCACACCTGCTCTTAATAACTATATGCACTCATTAGAGAAGTGCATTTACGGTGAAGAAAGTATTGCAACCTTCCTATATGTTTACAAAAGCGCAACTGAAGAGGATTTTAATCAGCAGAAAGTTAAACACCTTCTCACTTGTTTGAGTCATATTGCCCAAGAATATATGGTTCCTCACCTGATAAAAACCCAAACCTGGAGCCAAGTTATTACTGCCTAGATAGAGTTTGGGCGCTATCAGATCCTTTCCTTGCAGAAGCAAACCTTCATGGGTATTCATATTAAACATAGAGACAATAAAAAGATTTCCAAACAATTTAACTATATACCCAGACCTTAAGCTTGTGATCACATCTCCCTTGATGATGCTATCAGGGCTGCCATAGCACCCTTGGCGTCTCACCTAGACTTACAGTTACATATCATCGCGGTCAAGAGAAACTTATAAGCATCTTGGACACAAAGAGGGGTTTGTTGAGATCCCCACCACTTTAAACAGAAAGCATCCAAACCCAGCTACTCTCCCATCTAACGCCCTTAAGTCAATGCACTTGAGAATGGGTTAAGAATAAGTTTATATGATGTACTTAATGTGGAAAATGATGACATACTGCCAAAGGATGCTACAAAAGAATTGCTGATAAGAAAGAAAAACCCCATCAACATGAAGGAAGAGGCTCTTCATGTCGACAATTGTCACAGATGAGGCCATGAGAGTACCAGAGGTTTATACCTCATCAGGCAGAATGAAAAGTGTTCAGCCTTAAACTGGTGGAATTGTGGGCAACTTACCCACTGTGGATGGAGTAGGACGAACCTCGTTTATAGATGCAGGCAAGCCAATAATCTTACCCCACAATTAGAATGACATCATGCAAAATAATCTTAATGATGCTTTAGAAGCATTACTAGATGAAGAATGATGTCATCGCACAAGAGCAAAAAGTAAAGCAAACTCATTCTATACCTTCATGGGGCTAAAATAATTTGCAACTCGCAAATGATTTATTTAACTGAGGCAAGCCAACCAGTGGATGGACATTACTGATGCTCGAATAAGCTAAAATTTAAAAATAAAATAAATAAAAGTGAAATGAGGCAGACGGATCCACTCAAATTGACTTGAAATTCAAAAAACACACATCAACTAAGTCGGAAGCTGAAACTGCTATCCATCCATGGTGGTGGGTGAAGGGGTATCAGGAGGCTCATTTTTTTCATCTGTTGTGGACATGTAGTGGCACAAAGCAGATAGCAATGGTGTTGGCACATCATGGAAATGGGGATCAAGATAACAAATGGGTGCTTACAACTTAATGTTTGCGATGAGGAGGGTGGAAATATAGACTGCAAGTGCTTTTTCCACCTCAAGGCGTACTTTAGGTAGGGTGGCGATGGTTGCAAGGTTGTTGTGGGTAATTCAGGTCTTTGGGCTGAACTTTGCAACTGCTGCAACTTTTTGAACTGTTGAATTTGCCGCCTGATAGTATTGGAGAAGGTCTTTTTTCTGTTTTGAAAGCATGGTACTAGGCAGGATAGGAGGTGACAGGCCTGTATCCAGCACTGCAACTGATTTTGCAATGGCTTTACGGGTTGGGAAAGATCTGGGGAAGCGACTGCCTCTTCAGCTTTTTGGTCTCACTCTTTAATGGGGTGGCATCAGGTCAAGGCGCATAACGGCGCTTTGGGAATTGAGATGCATAATCAGTACAAAGGTACATTTCAAATGGATGGGGGCCACCCATTTGGATTCATGGATAAGTCGCCCAATTTATTAACCTCAACCAGGTAATCCCATGAAATCTGGTTGAATTTGATTAGGTTGTTTGCGTATGGGTTATCTGTTGCATTTGGCTGGGAGGATGGTTTATAATATACTTTAGTCCTTTATGGTTCCTGATTGGTGGATTCAGGAGAAGAATTTCGTTACGGTAATTTCTGGTTTGTGGATTCAGTGGTTGCTATGGCTACTATTTTGGGGGTAGGGGAGGAAGAATAGTGCCACAAAAAATGTTATTTGATTGGCTATGGGTTATCATGAATAGAGTTGAGTGTGGATGCCATGGCTCATGAGATGGAGGGGCAATGCCATTTTAATGGTCCAGTTCAAAACAGGTATGGCAAATGGCGCGCCCACCATCCAATCGAGCCCAAAAAGGATGGTCTGGGGCAGAGGGTATAATGGTGTGAGGGGAGATTGAGAGGGCTTTTTCCATTGATACTGGATGTATAGTCTCAAAGGCGTGAGGGGCCTGTAAAGCGAGTGGCTCCATTGGGAAATACAAATTGTACCATAAGATCAGAACCAAATTCTGATAATCCAATGATTTTCTCTTGAACTAAAACTTTGGGTGGTAGATGGGTAGGGAGGCCTATGAACTGAACCACAAGAGTGGTATCAGTGGGCAACTAGTACGAGTAGTTGGAAAAGGGTGCCCTGGAACACCAGGGGGATGGTAGCTGCTACTGCAGCATCAGCTTCACTTGAGAAGCCAAGATCAAAATACCCTTTGAAGGGTCAGAAGTCAATGAAGCCTAAAGGCTACATAACAGCCTGGTCTAATTCGATAATTGCTTTACTTGAATAGGGGAACAACTTGCATATGCAACCCAAAGGCCAAATTGCATGTTGCTCCGGGGGAGCACAAGGGGGCAACGTGGCACCACTTGGGTTTGGATGAGATGTAAGGCTAGGTCCTTAGTTGGGACATAGCGTGCTGAAGAATATGAAGGGCTAGCTAATCCAGCCCAAGCATGTTTTAGCAATGGCCAAAAAACATCAATAGGTGGCGCACCACTGCCCCATGTGGGGGTTGCAGGCGCCAAACACATCAACATAGGAAATTTGAATAGGGTGACGATGAGTGGAACTGTTTTTACTAAACTTTAAACTATGATTCATGCAAAAATGAGCGAATCAAGAGAGAGAAAGATGCAACTCGCCAATGATGGAGAGCTGAATTGATCGGATTACCCTGATGGGAGCTATTGAGTCTAACATCTGAATATTAACAAATCTAGTAATGACAATTTTTGAGAGTCATTATAAAACATGTTGCTAAGCGTATCAAAGGAGCACCATCACATGCCAGATGTCAATTGGCATAATAAAAATATGTTAATAAAGCTATAACTGTGAGAAGATACTACTACCCACAACCCATATGTGGAGACATAAGAAGGGCCCCAGGACATGCAGGTTCAGGGGTAATCGCCATAAAAAAGAGAATTAGGATACAGGAATCAAACCAAATGAACAAAACTTCTAAAGAGGCAATCAGATGCCGCCTCACTAAAGATTTTAAAAAGCCCCAATATTGCTACCTAATTCTTAAATTTTCTAAAAAATTCATTAATTTTATATCTTGATTTTCACCAGAAGTAAATAATATTTCACTTTTTAATTTATTAAGAAAACTTTACAGAATCTCAGTTTTATCCTTTTTGTTTCACTAATATTGATTTAAGCTATCTAATCACCAATAGCCAGTATGGAATTAACTATTGAGAATAATACAGTAACCAGTCTGAGATCTTTTTATTGAACAGTTCAATTAATAATACAAATACCATGGAGCTGAGCTTTCAAGGGAGAGGTTGGATAGTCATTCATTGAGTCATAAGGGCCAACATATAAAAAATGTCAGAGAGTGTCAACAAGAGAATCACCATAGGCAAAAACAGTTTAGCTAAAAGAATAATGCTACAACGGGTAGCTCAGATGAGATTCTGATCTAAAAGGTTGATTATGATTGAAAGAAAATTGTCTGGTGCCTATTATGCACGGAGTAGACCTCCTGAGCAGCGAATTGGCTTCACATTTTAAGTGAGCTGTGGTCAGCGAGCAGACTGTGGTGCTCATTACTGGGGCAGCATCATCTGGCCAGAGTGAGGATAATGAGATTAATCATTAGCAGTTTGACGGTGAGGCAGATATGGAAGTATATCATGTTGAGAATTTCTATGAACTCCTGGTGAGGGAGGATACAATCCATTCAAGAGTCCGTGCTTTTTAATTAGAAATACATAATCTTTGTAACCAGCTTGAGAACGTCTGGAGACTACAAGAAGAGCACAAATTGTCTCTATGCCCATTTTGATTGGATCTTCAATTATTATGAAACTGGAAATTACCATTAAGTATCTGGAGGATCAAATATTATTCCTCGAGAAGGAGCATGGAGAAAACATCTGCGCTTTGGATGACTATGGAGAGCACTTGTAACAACACAACAACATGCTGTTTATTATGGACAAGAGTATAGATGAGTTGAAGGCATAACTGCGTACTATAACAGAACCTATCTATAATTGGCCAATAAACATTTGGAGGCACATCTATGGGTCACTCAACAGATTGCTATGCAACCGTTCAGGTCTTCCACACCACTGACCATGATGAATGTCGACTCTATTGAAAAAGAACCTAACTTCAAACCTTGATTAAATCCGTATACACTTGGAGAAGGCACAACTACTGGTTTCTTACAGATGTATGAGAACAGCATAAATAGTGCTACAAAACGCCAAAAGGCTCCCTACGTGCAAGGGTGTATGTGTCAAGAGCCACAAGAGATCCTTAATAAGAGTCTACGACCTGGATTAACTTAAATTGAAGTAAAGCTTATCCACTATCAGTGTTTAGGAGTAAACAAGACGTCCAAAATATGAAGCAATAGTTCCATCTTTTGAAAATGGGCATGAATGAGTTGGTAGAGAATTAAGCCTCGCACTACTATCTTAAGGCACAACCTATGTGTACTACAGAAGCTATGGACTTACCTACTGCGAAAATATTTCTGCTGAGTTATTGTAGATGAATCACAACTTAAAGATGCATATGACTCTAGAAATAAGGTTATAATGTTCCTAAAGGCTCTTAAGGAATCATTACTTGACATGCAAGGGACATATAAAACTGAATACAAGGCCATTGTAACAAACCCTGACTAGTTAAGAAGACCAACTACGTTGCTAATGACAAGGGAAACAAACCAAAAGATAAGAGTTCTAAGCCACCAGATTGCATGCCTCATCTAGAATTAACTTTTAATAAGCATCGTCAATTTAGACACTTTTACCAACCTTGTCAATTACTCATCACTGAAAGAAAAATACATCCCCTAAAGAGGATATCCCAACTCTGTAAACTGGGTGGATCTTTACACTGAGGGAGAAGATGATCATATGTATGAGGAGTTAGCCAATGCAGGTCACCTCAAGTTAGGGCATACTAGCACATTGGCTGTGCCTTCTAGATTAAGAGTAAGTAGCATCGTTATACCTAATTTGAGTGAAACATACCTGATGATGTAAACCATTTCTTGGAACATTATTTGGATTAAGAAGGAGAGCAACTATTAATGGCTTCATAAAGAACTTGGACCAGATGTTGAGGATACTTTCAAAGCTACAACAAGCACTGCCGCTCTTAGACAGTTTGAGAACTTGCTAATGACTTAATGACCCTTGAACCCCTTTTGAAAGAGTGTGATGATAGTGGAAGTAATTGTGCATAAATTGCGCGTCTTAGATGTACTGGACACCGTGTACAGTCAACATCATATCCTCTAAGCTCAAGAAGAATCTGAAGTATATGTTTTTTATAATTATATCTTGAAGTCCAAACTGCTGGACGAGATGTTGCACGCACTCTAGGAGCCTATTCAGCGATACCCATATGCCTTAAGATTATTTTCCTAGTGACAATAGCAGCGGTTTTGGACAATGGCCACTATGTCTTCTTGATGGGATGCAATGCCTCCTGAAGTTTGGGGTAAAGGTTGACTATAAAATCAGCGCTGTGGAAATCTTGAGTTACCAACTTCCGCTGGTATTTAAGTTTGAGGATGTAAAACCATATAAGCAATGGTCGTGATTTGTAGAAATGATCAATAGGTTTACACCATTCACCACACCCTTACCAAGAAGTGTGTGAAGCAAATACCATCCACCGTTCATGTGGAATAAGGGCTTCCGCTGAGCGCTAGTGAGACTATAGAGATTTGATTAAAAGGTTAATGCCATATGACCCTGTAAATTAGTGTGAAGAAACTGCCAGATACCATTTTGGAAGTCTAAAGTCACAAAAGAATCCGTAAGCAAGGATCTAGAGTTTTACCAGGTTTCTATGACACTAACTAAACTGGAAAGTTGAGCATTATATTAGGAGATATCACAAATCAACCTATCAGAGTCAAAAAGTAAAAGTCATAGCACTGCCCCAATTGACCAGTTGGCAAGCCATTATACCAGTACATGCTGTAGGCGATTTTGACGAGCTCATGTTTGGGGCTATGAACCTTAAACAGCAAAATAATTACCATGAAGAGCTGTTGAACGAGTTCAGTGAGATCATTTGTACCCAATATAACGATTATGAACTCTGAAAGGGCGAGGTCCACAAGATGGATACCAGTTCTTCCATACCATTTAAATTTAGACCCTACCTCCGCTCAAAAGCAGAATATGGCTTATTTTATAAAAGCTGAACCAACTAGCCAAAGCAGGGCTAATATGACTATCAAAGAGGCCTTTGGTCTTTCCTTTGTTTCTTGTATTCAAAAAGGATGGAACCCATTGAGTAGTCATGGACTACTGCCACTTAATCAGAATAACTAAAAAGAACTCTTACCCGCTATTGGTATTTTGCGAGAAATTACAATAAACAGGTGCTACAAAGGCTACAAAATTATCAATTCCATGGCTCTAGTGAAGATTGACCTAAGTGCAACGAAGTTATTAGTTCCGTTGCATTGGATAATGCTAATTGAATATACAGAATCCTGTATGAAAATAGACCAAAATTAATCTATGTGAGACGAGAATTGAGGTACTTTAATTAAAAACTAGAGATTATTTATTGGGAAAATTTAGTGGTTCTTCGCGAGGATTTCCTTGATCCACCCGAGGAAAGATCTTTCCTACCAGAGGACTGACATTGTTGATCATCATTATTATTAAAAGATTTGTGATGATCATATCTAATAGAGCTCTAGTTAGATGTGATTGACCTTCTTAACGAGGCCTAGCCCCATCGAAATGATTAATCATTTCAGATTGCTTGGCAATCTTAGATTGCTAAGTTTTTTGGGTTGATTATATTCACCTATCATAGGAGGTTGATAACTCTGAAGAGACTTTATTTGGTCAAATTGAGAAAATGTTTTAATTTTCTCCATCTTATTAGACTAAGATATCAATCTTAATCTAGAAATCTTTTGGTCATCCTAGTTGTATCTCCAACACCTGCTCCCATGCGTTGATGACATTCTGAAATGCATGGCAGCTTGTAATGCTTCTTGGTAATGGATCTAGCCAGCAGCTAATGGCAGATGGAGCTCCTGGTAGAAGGTTAGGATAATTGTGCCTTGATCAGTTCTTCATGGGTTGTTTAATCACATAAAGATGCTGAAGGGCTCTGTAATGTAATTCCATCTTCTATCATGCAATGGACCAAATTTTTGGCAGTCTTAAGATGTCTAGCAAGTTATTCTATTTTGACGACTTTTCCATATTTAGAAAATTTTAAGAGCATCTAATGCACCCCCAAAAGGTCTTTACATGACTGCAAGCATATTTGTCTGAAGTTAAAATGGAGCAAGTGCACCTTACTCAAGAGACAGTTAAGTTCCTTGGGCATTAGATCAGTCACTAGCGGAATCAAGCCTCAATATGGGAAGGTGAAAGCAATTGTGGCTAGGAGCCACCCAGGTGAATGAGGTATATCCAAGTGTTCCTCAGAATGGCGAAATATTATTGGCAGTTTATCCACTATCTCACGGACTTGGCTGCTCCCCTCACATACCTGTTCACCAAGGAAACAAAGTTTGGGTGGGGGCTGAAACAAGAGCAGGCCTCACGGAGTTAAAGGTAATATTATTAGAGGCGCCAAACTTGGACTAACCTGATTTCAAATAAACGTTATACTTCTATACTGACGCTAGTGACGTAGGACTTGGCGTAATACTGGCACAATTTGATAATGCCTAGAGAATCACCTGATCAATTACTATTACGAGGTGTTAGAAAAGCAGAGTAGAACTACACTATTACCAAAAGAGTGTGTCTGGTAGTGATCTGAGCGGGCAAAACATTTTTGACCTTACTTGTATGGGGTATATTAAAAGGTAAAAATGGATCACGCGTTGCTCTTCTGGTTGTGGAACATGAAGGATCACTTATGAACGTCTTACATGATGGGCAGTATCATTTGAGGTTATAATTTTGAGATCATACACTAAGATGGGGACAGACACCTAAGCGCTGACAGCCTATTGAGATTGATAGCGTTCCACTTACAAGCTCCATAGAGCAATTGACTTTACAACTTAATAGGGTTACCAGAAGAAGCCTTTCAGGGCAAATCAGATGAAGTTAAGAGCGTCTTGAGAAGGTGCTCCAAAAAATTAACATGGCGATGGAAATCTACAAAAGAAGGCTAGAACAAGCGGTACCCTTATATTAGGACAAGTGACCAAATGGAATTGGTGATTTAGGCACATAAGCATATAGGCCATAGAAGATTTTAAGAAAAAGCTGGCATTTTTAAGAAGCGATTCTTCTAGTATGTGCCTGAAAAAGTGCATCAGGCGTTAGAATTAATATGCTCTGTGTGAGAATCTGCCTGCTGGAAAAAAACTTTGAATTTACACACCAATCCTACCTACAGCACCCTTCAGAAATATTGCAATTCGCGTGGAGAGACCATTACTGACTACCTCCAGCGGATAAAAGTTCATTCTAGTAGCACTTGATAACTTCACTAAGTGGGTTGAAGCCTCCACAGCTAAGACATATATTGCAAGCTCTAACGCTTGATTCCTTTACAGCCAAGTAATTACCAAACATATTTAGACTCAAGTTTTACTTTCAGACAACAGAAAAAAATTCATCTCAGATGTGGTGAGAAAGTTAATGGACCTGGAGGGAAGAAAGGACATTTGACCCTTACCTACACCCCATCCTGATATGGAAGCGTTGAGCAAGTTAATGGAACATTGAAGGATTTTTTAAGAAAATGAACCTCAATTACTAATTGAAACTGGGATCTGGTGCTGCCTTCAGCGTTTTTGGATTATCAGATGAGCCACCACTAAGTGATCTTGATGTCCACTTTTAAGGCCTTTATGGGCGAGAAGTTTTGCTGATGACCCTACTAGCACCAATTATCACATCGTACTGGAAAAACCTGTCAACTTAAAGCTATCAGCAGGAGTTAGTTTGCGAATTTATTAGGATTTAATCAGAAGCTTTATAACAATATAAAAACAGTTATCCCTCAAAGTCAATGTGAAGGTTAATATATAAACTAGGCTACCAGAGTTCAGCCTAGGAGACAAAATTATGTTCAAACATTTATAGGGTCACAGCCAGAGAAGTTACAGGCTATCTGGACTTGGCCTGCCTACTTTATTGGCAAAGAGAGGATCAAATACTATATCTGGGATGAAATTAATAACATTTTATTTAATAGAGTTCATGCATGGCACCTCAGGTCATTCCCCCGGTCTCATCTTGGAAGGGTAATTAGTTTCAGAAGAGTCTGCAAGAGTACAAGTGGATCATTCCTTGTCCTGTAGAATGAGAAGAGTTTAACCCCAAACTGGAAGAAGTGTTGGAAACTTACTTGCCGCAGATTGAGTTGGACAAGCCCTTTATAGTTGCAGGAGAGGCAAGAAATTTTCCCCATAATCAGGGTGAAATCACGTGAAATAATTTTCCTGATACTTAAAAAGATTTGCTAAAATGAAGATGATGACACCACCCAAAAACACTATGAAGATCGACCCCTTTTCATACCTTCAGGAGGCTGAAATAATTTGTAACCTTCAATGAGTCTTAATTTATTCAAGGTACGCCAACCAGGGGATGGACAGTACCAATCACAACACTTAAAATGGCAAAAAAACTACTAACCAGGTGGGAAGCAGAAACTGCTTAAACCACCATGGCAGAGGGTGAGGAGGGGTCGGGGGTTGGTTTTCAGAAAGACCCACCTTGATCAAGGGGTGTTGGTTACAGTACCAGATCAGAGCAGAGAGCCAGGGCGTTGTGGCATCTGCATAGTGGGGCTGAGGTCAGCGTAGTAGGAGTTTTCCACTTCTGCATCAAGATAATGATGGGAAAGTGTTTCAACAAAAGCTGCGAGGAGAACTTCAGCTTCTTTGCGGGCTTCAGGAAGTTGGGTGAAAAGGGAGATACTGTGGCGGGTGATTTTGGCTGAGGGGTTGAATGAAGCAAGCGTTGCAACATTCATAACAGCGATTTCAGCATCATCAAATAGTTTTATGATGTCACTGCAGGGAGTTTCAGGGAAGTCGGGGGGAAGAAGATGGTGGGCAGGCCATGCTGGAGCTGAGCCACTGACTGGGCCACCGCGGTGCATAGTTTTGGGCAATGAGGAGAGGCCACCGCAGCTAAGGCGAGCTGGTGGTCACTTTGGAAGGGGGCTGTATTGGGTAGAGGAGCAAAATGGCGAGGGGTAGGGGTTTCATCAAAGTTGGGAAGGAAAAATTCTGCCTGACCATAATCGCCATGGCAGAGAATTGACCTGTATGCTTACTAATGAGGACATTACCTGATTCGTCAGTTTCAGCCTATAGATCCCATGGATTTTAGTTCACTGGAATAGTGGCGTTCAAATTTGGGTGGGTGAGATTGGGCTAATGGGCAGCTGCTTGGGTGCCAATGGTGGTCCAAGCATTGCTTTGATTGGCTGGGGTAGATTTATGTGGGAGAGTGAGGCTAAAGGTTTTGGGGGGGCTGATTTTCCATGTGGGCCCACTGAACGAGATTGGAGGGTGGGAGGGGGCAGCAAAGCGCCCCATACTGAACCTCCAGAGGGGGCTCAGAAGCTGCAGCAGCGGATTTGGCCTTAGGGCACGCTCTTTTTGCATGGTCGAGGCCAAAGCAGAGGGAACAAATCTGTCTACCATTATCAACACGAGCCCAAAAGAAATGATCAGGCGATGCAGCCACACTAGCGCGGGGTGGGATTTGTTGGGCTATGGTAGAGTGGTGTGGTATGATGGTGGCTATTGCACGAGGAGCAGCAAGGCGTTCTGCACCAGATGGAATGGCAAAGATGAGGTTGGCCTGAGTGCCATAAGCCATGAGCCCCGCGACCAACTGGTCATACAAAACCTGGGGTGGAAGGTGGGATGGGAGATTTGCAAAGGATACCACTAGCGTGGTGTCTGAAGGGAGGCGAGTACGGGTTGTGGGAATGGGGTTTTATTATAAATTAGAGGATTTTGTGCTGCCGCTTCAGCATCCTCCTCAGATTGGAACCCAACGTCAAAGTAGCCCTTAAAAGGGCGGAAGTCTATAAAGCCAGCTGGCACAAAGGCTGTAGTGGCTAGGTCAATAATTGCCTTATTGGCATATGGGAGCAAACGCCCATAGTCCAATCTGAGGCAATAGCGAATAGCAGAGCGAGGGAGGGCGAGAGGATGGGGGCGAGAAGGGTGGACGCGCGCCAGGTGGAGCGCTAAGTCCCGTGGGGGGATAAAATGGTTGGAAGCAGTGGGCAGGCTGTTTGAGCCCATCCAAACGCGCTTGCCTGCAGGGTGGAAAACGCTAGGTGGGGGTGCACTGCTGCCCCACACTGGGGTGGCAGGCGGCAGAGCCAAGGACATCAAAGAATAGGTTTGGGCAGATGGCTGTGGATAAATAAACTTAAATTTAAATTCACTCAAAAGTGACTTTGAGCGGTTAAAGAGAGTTTGTAACCTTCAATGATTTAAATTTATTGTTGGGAAGGCCGACCATGGGACGGACACTTCTGAATATGACTCAGACGAGACAAAACTTAGTACCAGGTGAGGCACCCCAGAGAAGCGATGCTATCTCTTGTTGCCAGCGGGAACGCCACTTATGGGAAGGGGGAGGGAACGTGTGTGAGGGCGTAGCCACTATTGAGCACGTGTGGAGGAAGGGGTCTGATTTGATGAACCAGACTGGGAACCAGGAGGAGACCAGCTGCCGGCGACGTGGTGGGAGATATCCAAACATCCACGCTTGAAAGTGATCCACCAAATGAGACCGGAATCTGTGGACAGCTTCAGGGAGGGTGGGGATGGATCCGGCGATGGCATCCAAGACAATCGTGTGGATAGTCCACATGGCGATTGCAACCACCAGAGCACGAAGGGAGGGTGGGAGGGGAGGCCATTGATGAAGCAAACATATCTCTTGACAGACTGAAGGGATGTGTTTGATCCTGGCCTAGCAGACGTTGGACTTCGCGCCATATTACTTTAGAGGTGGGGCACTTCTCCAGGCGGTGAAACAGCGTTCCATACTGGCCACACACGAACACAGGATGAGTGTAAAGCATTAGAGCGCTCAGCTGTACGATACACCCGCCTCAGGCAGCGCCACACATGGGAGCGAACTTGAGGCTGCAACAGAGGATGGTGTGCGTATTTCCAGATAGTCTTTTGGGTCTCAGTGGAATAAGGGATGTCCATCATGTCCAGGTAGTCCACCCTGGATAGGACTTGGGGTCGAACGGGGATCACGCCATCATGGATGGGTAGCCCCTGTACCTCTTGTGTGAACTGAGGAGAGGGGCGGCCTCTTCAAGGTTGTATGTCCACTAATACGAATTCTCCACTCTGCGCTTCGCATGGAGAGTAGGATTCGTTTGTATTGGGTTTTGGTCCCGTAAGGACCTGTGGCTGATGTGTGTGATGCAAGGTATTCCATCAGGGAGTGGGGTTTGATGGATTGTTGAGGCCCAAGGCTCAGGAGAAGTTGGAGCGGGCCGCGCGGGACCAGTGTTGGGTTGGGAGTGTAGGATCAGTGACGGCCGCAATCCAGGTGCCTAGGATCTTGGCGGCATGGGCTTTGAAGTCAAGTAGGCCCATGCCACCTTGATGATGAGGGCCAAACATGACCTCTAGCTGTACTGGTGGAGGGCGGCCTGACCACAGCCAACCTTGTAGCAAAGCATATAGGGATTTGAAGAAGCTTGGGGAGAAGGGGATGGCGTGGGCTCCAAACCAGACTTTGGATAGGAGCATAGAGTTGGCAAGAACAATCCTGCCAGTGAGGGTAGTAGGGTGGGCTCTGAGAGAGGCGATTCGCTTCGTCACGTTGTCCAGTATATGGCCCTCCATTACTGCTGACGCGTATCCTCCTGCCTCCAACCACACGCCCAGATGGCGTAGCTGTCATATGGTAGGTCGCGGCACAAAGGGGAGCACCAGTGGAGCGGTGTGTTTTGAGTTAGTAGGGCGTGGACTTGGGGGAGCAGCTGGGCTGGGTTGGGAACTACTTGCTAGGGCCCAGCAGTTCTGAAACTGACCAAGGAGGATGATTTCAGTTTTGGAGGCGTTCAGTGCCGCGTTGCTTACCTGGGAAAATACCTGGATGAGGGCTTTAAGCGCGCGTGCGTTTTTGTTATTAGACACCCCCACCACGCAATCATCTGCAAATGCCATCATCTTGACTGGGGTTTGGCCTGGCACATGGACCCCAGTGAGTTGGGCATTCACATTTCGCAGTAGTGGGTCAAGGCTGAAGTTGTATAAGAGTGGGCTCAGGGGGTCCCCTTGTCGCAGGCCCCTTTGAGGATGGACTACTTCCGTTAGGAAACCTGGGCCGCGCACAGCCATTGTTGCAGATTCCGTGAGCAGCATCACCCAGTTAATGAAGCGGGGAGGTAGGCGGAATTGTTGGAGGCAGGCCCTAAGGTATTCCCAGTTTACTCTATCATAGGCCTTTTGTTGGTCCAAGAATACAAGTGCCCCAGAGGCTGTGGACTGACACACATTAGCCACAGAGTGCACGTTATCCCAAATCGACCTTCTGGGGATAAAACTGAATTGTTCTAAAGAGATGGTGGCAGATGCTACAGTCCCTAAACGGTTAGCCATGATTTTTGTTAAAATTTTGGTGTCTGTGTTTGTTAGAGAAATGGGGCGCCAGTTGGCTAAGTCTAGCCTATCCCCTTTCTTGAAGAGTGTGACTGTAAAAGCCTCATGTCCTCCTGGTAGGAGGCGCGTTTCCAACAGGCTTTGGTTGAGTGAGGCTAGCAGCAATGGGGATATGTATTTAAAATATTTTTTGTAGAACTCATATGGAATGCCATCTGGGCCTGGGCATTTTTGGTTTGGCGCACCGCGAATGGTAGTCCATAATTCGTTTGGAGTAATTAAATTCATTATTTCTGGGTATCGGAAAATGGTGCAGATATGAGCTCTGTCAAGAAATTCCGCCATTTTGGCTGGCTGAATTGGTTTGGCTCGGTATAACTCAGAGTAATATCTTTGCATTTCGATTGCCACTTCAGCTGGTGTGTCCACAATAGAATTATCTGATCTTCGCACCTGTGTGCAGGCCACACTCTGGCGTGGTGCAAAAATTTTTTTGAAGAAGTATGCGGTGCACTTGTCACCTTTAGTGATTTATGTGGCCCTGTATTGGACACAAACCCGATGTTTGTGTTGCCTTTCAAGTGCGTTGAGGTGGGCTGCTGCCTCCGCCCACTTCTGGCCCCATGCAGGGCTATATCCTAAGGCTGGAATGTTGGACTTCAAGTGGGCCAATTCCGCCAGCGCACGCGATATAACCGCCGAAGTGGCTCGTGAGCATCTGGATGAGAGATGGCGATAGTGGCGGATGGTGTCTTCCTTGAAAGTTGCCCATGTGGAAATGGGGTCCGCGCAAAATGGTGCAACAAACGATTTTGCCAAAGTTGCCTCTTCCACCCACATGGAAAATCCTGGCGACGCAAGCTCTGGGGGGCGGATTTTGCACCAATGTGGGGCCTTTGCAACTGTGACGGGTAAGTGGTATGTTATTGAGACCAGTCGGTGGTCAGAGAATTCCATTTGCGTTGTTTTGAAGTGGGAGATGTGGGGTTGGAATTTCGCCGGTGCTAGAATAAGGTCAATGCGGGTCATGGACCTTAATTGGCTGTTGTGGATGTGGGGACGCATCATGTTTTTGAGCAGTGGGGCATGTCATGGCAGCGCATCCATTAACCCAAGGGTGGCTTTTAGAATGCGTAGTTCTACGTGACCCTGTGGGGCGTGGGGTGAGGGCGGCCACCAGTCCGTTGGTGAGGTTAGCCAACAGTTCATGTTGCCAATTAGGAAAGAATTGGGGGTAGCGGGAGGGATTTGACCGATGAGAAAAATTCCTGATGCTCTTGTGCACCGTTTGGGGCGGAAATGTTGACGATTGTGTGTGCAACATCGGCCCATGAGAAGGTGACAATGAGCACTCGGTCATTTAGGAATGTTTCTGAAGATGTAAATTTGAAAAAATTGTTTTTCCAAATTAGCACCCCACAGTGCTTCGACCAAAAGGATAGGGATGGTAGGAGCATTGTTTTCCAAGCATCCTCAGAACCTCGTGGACAGTGGGTTTCCTGGATGGCCAGGATATCCACGGGTAGATTATTTTGTAAAAAACTCAGTTTCCTAGCCTGGGATGGTGAGGCCTTGAGTCTGGCGATATTCAGCATCCCTAGAGTGAAGGTTTCCCCCTTCGCACCTTAGGTGCGAGGGGTGGGCCCCCTGGCCCACCAGCCTCTTCCAGGTCCCCACGGGCTTTCACAGCAGCGCGGGTATTAGCAGCAACGCTATCGGGGTTTTTGTTAATTTTTGTGGAAAGAGTCGCGTTGGCTTTGGACTTCGCTTTTTGTTTTCCTGACGTTGGACGAATTTTTTGCAGTGCGGATAAGCTCAGTGCACCGTCGAGTGGGGCAAAAAAATTTTCAGTTGGGATAGGTCCCAAGTCAGTTTCAACTGGGGCTTGGGTGCAGCGATTGGGTGAGATCAAATCTCCCATCAGATCCTCAGATTGAGTGGCCCATTCAGCTTGGGCCTGTCAATCTGATTGGGTGATGGATTCCTGAGTTGCTTCCGCCGTGAAGGTCTCCATGTCCTCCTGGCATTGTGAGTGTGGGATGGTGGTGGTGACCTTGGCCGCTTCCTTGGCCGCAGTCCTATGGTCCTGCTTGGCCTTCTTCCACTCCTGCGGGGAGATGGGCTTTACCAATAGGTAGCAGCCTTGTGCTCCCCACGGGAAAGCCTCTTTGGTGCTTGCGGTTGGTTCATAGTGCGCCTCTCCACTGGCTATGGCCGCCGAGGGGTGCTCTTGGAATGTAACGCCCTCTTTGACGGGGCACGTGTGTGCCTTATGGCTGAACGCGTCACAGTGGGTGCAAATGGGGGCGCGCTGTCCACAGTTACCCGGAATGGGTGGGTGGTGTGCCCTGCGATGTCAATAAAGGTGGAGTGTGGGATCTGGGTTAGGTCCTTCGCGATCTCCTCAGTTGGGGTCAGAACTGCGATGGCTTTGCCAGTGCACAGGTGTGGCATCAGCATGAAACGTTGCATTTTGAAAGATTGTATTTCGCCATATATGGCGAGACCATCTTTCAGGTGTTGCTCCAAAATGTCACGTTTTACCGTAGTAGGCAAAAAGTCAAACGTGAGGAAAATTTGGTTTGATTTTGTCCATCTGGTACATTTAGTTTCAATGACCCATTGCCCTTCAGGGAGGTTGACCACTATGCGCACTGCTGCAGCCTCGTCTGCTGCTATTTTGCTTTCAAAACCTAGGTCCAGCCAACCGCATGACATGGAGTGAGGTGCAATGTACACCACGGTCAGGAAAATTTTGTGTACATCTTCACAAAATTTTTCTCATAGGGCCATTTTTTGGATGTCCAGATACACATGGACTCCGAATTCCACCGACAAAAGTGGCTGGGAATGTGGCGTGTTGATGTACTGGTTGCATCGTGCTTGCCACGCGAGTATCTCCGGGGAAATTGTGACCGCCAGTTTTTTTAGATTTTTTTCTATTCCGCCAGATTCTCCGGGGCGTTTTTGAATGTTAGAGGCCGCGGGCCTTCCGCCTGCTCCTCTTGCCTTGCTTGCCCAACTGCTCCCAGACATGGGCGCAGACTAATCCCCTCTATGAGATTATTTTTTTTTTAGTACTAGATGGTCCCAACCCAAGGGGGGATTTATCGATGTTTATTGAATTACGCCTGGGCTCCTAAGAGCCTGAGGCGAGGGAAGGGGAGGGAGGAGGCATCGAGAAAGGGAGGGGTTTGCGCGCCAGAGCCATGCTGCAGTGACAACTGAGAGGGGGAGGGTTGGCGACATAGTGCAGACCTTCAGGGCCATCTCAAAGTGTACCTGAAAGTAGGTGATCATGTGTGGAAGGGTCCACACCTGCTGGTCAAAGGCAGCACGAAGGAAGGAGTTATGGATGGTCCAGATGGCTGTGGCATAGGCGAGGACACGGAGGGGTCGGTGGCAACCAGGCAATGTCTGCTCAAACATGAGGTCTTGCACAGGGTGTCCAGACCAGGGCTGAGCATGGAGGAGCGCGCGGGCCTTTGGCCAAAATGCGGCGACACCTGGACAGGTGAAAAAACGATGGAGGTGGGAGTCAATAGGCTCCACACAGCGGGGGCAGCTTTGGTGCTGGAAGGTAGGGCCAGTCCGGTCCCCTGTCCTGTATGAACAGTGGAGCACTCTCCATAAGGTGTTGGACACCTTTGCTGACAGGATGGGGTGATAGACGTCCTTCCACAATTCCTTAAGGTCAAATCTCACGGAGGGAGGGAGGAGCTCAAGGAGTCTTGGGCGGATGGGAGGACGATCTTGGGGGTTGAGGCGAGTTGTGACAACTTGTCCATTGTGCACAATTGCATGGCGACGTGGGCTGAGGCCAGGGCCTTCCCTTCTGTATGGGAAGGCATGGTGGATCCGCGCGCCTACTCATTTCAGGGCAAGGAGAGCCTGGTTCCAGTAGGGGGATGAGGATGGTTTTAGGCGATGGCCTGGGTGGTTTGTGAGCCACTCCCCTAATGAGGTCAGAGATGCTCTAGGAAGACCCAGAGCTGCTGACACTGACTGGCGGGGGCGGGCGCCCATTGGGGCATGGGGGTCGCTTCCCAGCAGACAATCGGCCATAGGAACTTCAGGAAGATTGTGGTGGCGTGGGATCGCGTGTCCAGAAGCCCTAGGCCCCCTTCATTGCAGGGTCGGGCAATGGTTGAGAGGGCTATTGGTGGATGGTTTGAGCCCCAGATCCAACAGCGGAGGAGTACATTGAGCCGCGTATAAAAGGCATCCTTGAATGGGCAGACGTGCGCTAGGAACCAGACTTTGGAGAGGAGGAACACATTGGCCATCAGAGCTCGACCCTGGGGGGTGATGTGCCGCCGGTTCCAGCTGGCAATCCTGGAGTTAACTGCTGCAAGGAGCAAGTCCTCATTGTCTTTTAGCGCAACTCCTTGTTAGTTGGTGAGAACGCCCAGGTGACGGAAGGTACCGCGCTCAGGTTCAATACCAAATGGTGGGGGGAAGGTGGGGGAGCCGACCTGTACAACTGTTGTCTTGGAGGTGTTGACCATGGCGTTGGACGCCTTGGTGTACCTCTCAATGGTCACAGCAGCGAGGGCAACATCCCCAGGGCAGCCAAATGCAATGGCAGTGTCATCTGCAAATGCCATGGTGCGTGTGGGGGCTTTACCTGGGACCAGAATCCCTGTTAGCTTGTCCTGTAAGGAGGCCAAGAGGGGGTCAAGGGTGATGTTAAAAAGGATAGGGCTCAGGGGGTCCCCTTGCCGGAGACCTTGTCCAACTGGTACTGCCACTGTAAAACCCATTGGCGCCAGGACTCTGGTGTGGAGCTGGTCATAGAGCGATGATATCCAGCGCCTAGCTGCGGGTGGGAGATGGAAGCGGGCCAGGGAAGCATCAATATACTTCCAGGCTACCCGATCATATGCTTTCTCCATATCCAGAAGAGCCACAAAGCCATTCACCTTACGAGAGTTAGCAGTCAAAGTCACGTGAAGGTCATTATAGTTGTCCCATAACGACCTCCCCGGAATAAAACCGTACTGGGATGGGGAGAGGCGAGGTGACACCCATTTGGTGATGCGGTTGGCCAGAAGCTTCGTGAAGAGCTTGTGGTCTGTGTTGATCAACGCTATTGGGCGCCAGTTCGCCAGGTTCTCACGGTCTGACTTCTTGTGAATGAGGGTCGTGATTGAGCCTCTGGAGTCGGGGAGGACCTCGCCATTCACCAAGAGTGCAGCGAAGAGGTCGCGGAGGGTTCTGGCTATCACTGCAGGTTCCAGAAGGTACACCTCAAAGGGTATTCCATCTGGGCCTGGGGCTTTAAGCCGTGGGGATTTCAGAAGGGTTTCCATCACCTCCTGGATGGAAATAGGCGCCAGTAGAGCCTCATCAGCCCGTGGGTCAATGGGCGGCTCTGGAGCCCGCCACAGGAAGTCTTGGATGTCCGATGGGTCCACCTGGGTGGCATGGAAGAGGCTGGAGTAGAAGCGGTGTAGTTCCTGCGTGATTTCCTCCTTATCTGAAGTGGTTGTAGTGCCAATCTTCAGTGCAGTAATATCCTGCGCTGTTGACCGGGTTTCTGTTTCTGAAAGAAGAAGCGGGTGGGGCGTTCCCATTGAGCATAGTAACGAGATGTTGTAAAGTTTGCTGCCCGTTCTTCCTGCAGTGTGAGCTCCAAGCGGAGTGCTTCCTGCGCCGCTTCCCAGTCTTCCAACCATCTGGGAGAGGGCGAAGGCTGGCAGTTTCGCTCTAGATGTCTGATTCTGGCTTCCGCCCTTTTGACTCTGGCGCGAGCTGCAGTCATCTGGGCTTTGGCACAGTTGTAAGCAACGCGGGTGATGCCCTCCTTGGTCACCGCCCATCTAGCCTTGTGGTCAAGCAGGTGGGGTGGGGGGAGGTGAGAGTCTCCCGGATGGTCATAGACAGCTTCTCCTTAGTGAAGGGGTTGTTGAGAAGAGCTGGGGCAACCCTAGGCCAGAACCTACGCGACGGTCTAAGTGTGGTGGTGAGGACAACGGTGAGTGACCTGTGATCACTCAGATAGTTGTCACGAGAGATGGGAGAGGAGACGCGGCCAATCAGCAGGGGGCCAATCAGTGCCATATCTATGCGTGACGCTGACTGGAAAGCTCCTCCATCATACTGGATCCTAGTCATGCAACCTAGGCCAGACGCGGAGGGTGGAAGCGCATCTATAAAGCCACTCAGGCGAAGGAAATCCTGGAGGCGACTTGATCCAGGGCGTTCCTTTGCTGCAGGGGTAAGAGTCACGGACGCGACTTATGGTTGTGTTGAAATCTCCTAAGAGAACTGTATTCCGTGGGAGATTGAGTTGGAGGAGCTCTTCAAGAGCCGATTTTGCTCCTGACCTGCATTAGGCAGGTAGATGCTTGCAGCGAAGAAGGAGAAGTCAGGAGTGGTGAGTTTGGCCAGTATGAGGCGGCCACCTAGATATTGTGAAAAAGAATGGGTTTTAACCCGGGGATTCAAAACAATAAGGGCGGCATGGTTTGTCCAGAAGGAGTTGCCTCCAAACTGTTCATTCCATGCAGATTGTTCGTGGGGGAGGATTTGGGGCTCCTGGACAGCAGCGATGTCAATTTGTGCTGACCTGAAGTTTCGGAGGAGGCGGGCTCTCCGCTTAAAGTCCCGCAACCCATTTGCGTTGATGGATTGCAGGGCCAGGGTGCTGCCATGGGGACTCATAGCTGTTCCCCTCCATGTCCTGGGGGGTTGCCAGCGCTTAAACCTGCTGCTGTGAGGCGGCTAGTTTTGAGTCCTTTAGCTTGACTATTAGCTGCAATCCGTGAGGAGCGTCGAGGGTTCTGAGGGGAAGGAGAGGGTGGGGGGCGGAGGACCCAGTAAGCCAGCCTAGGATGCTGCCCCCGCTCCGTTGCAGGGGAAGGACCTGAGGGTGCTCAATGGTGACCTCCGCGGTGTCCCCATTTGATGAGTCTGAGTCCATATTCACTTCCTCCAACACTGCAAAGGATCCGCGCGAAATGGACTGTGGGGTTGGGGTAGGACTCTTTGAGGTGGCACTTCTACTGCAGGCCGCGAGTTGCCAGTCCATGCTGGTGGGCATAGCTCCATTGGGAGCTGAGGGCTGATGCGATAAATCGCTGGTGGGGGTTGGTGGGGGTGCCGCGGAGCCCTGAGTGGGGGTGGCTGACGAGGGGCACCCTGTGGGAGATGCCTTGCGCTTGGTGAGAGAGGGGAGTTGACTCTGGGAGATTGGAGGGGGTGCCCATTGGAAGGGGGCATGAGCGCGAAGGTATCCCACACCAATAGTGGGGTTAGCTGTTTCAACTGCTAGGCGTAAGGCCTCAGGGGACAGGTCTTGAACGGGAACCCATTGTGTGGGTTGTGGAATTGCTGCTGCAGCCATGTGGGATCGTTTTTGGCCTGGTTTAGGCCCCTGGGTGGTGGCTAAGAGGGCTTGTTTTCGAGCTGTGCAGCCACTATACAAGTGTCCAAGGGCGTTACACCATGAACACCGGGGGCGCGCCTGATCAGGGTCGACAAAAAAGATCTCAGGGCATGCCCCAACTACCGCCACACGAGGAATAACCTCAATGTTGCGGGATACAGTGGGGGAGGGGATGAACGACGCCCTAGCAGTGCGAGCTCTTTGAGTGGGAGCATAGTAAGAGGGGACGCTAAAGTCCACTGAAAGAACAGACCCAAACTCCATTAAACCACGATGGAGTGCCAGTTTAAGAGACTCAGGATCAACAGTCGTTGGTAGGTTGGAAAAAGTAACCCATGAAATTTTCTCCAGGTGAGAGCATGTGCAGGAGATGCGAAGAGATCCGCGTGGAATAATGACCTGGAGGGTGGCAGCATGGTCAGCAAGGGCAGCTTCAGTGAAGCCCACATCGATGTAGTGGCCCTCCACTGATTCATGGATGGTGGTGTTAATAGGGAATGTCTCCGCAATCGCTGCAAAGTATGAGAAGTAATCCTCTGTATAGAATTCAACAGGGTTATGCCCATAATAAAGGCGAATTGCGTGGGAGAGGTTGAGCGAGGTAGAGCTTTTTGCGCTCTAGTTTCGGCCCATTTCTTCTTAACATCGGCAATAAACGCCACTTCACGGGGATCAGCTTTGGGTAGCGTTGGTGCCAGAGGTTTTTGCCACGCCCCAGTGGCTCCTTTGGTACGTTTGTGTTTGCTTTGGGCTGCAATTGCAGGTTGAGTGTGAGCTGGTGGTTTGGACAAGTTTGCGGAGTTCCCTTGTTTCTGGAATGTTACAGCAGTTGCTGGCGTCATATTAAATTGAGGGGCGGTTTGTTGGGCCTCGCTAAATTGGGGAGGCCCATCCAGATTGGAATTAACTCCAGCCAGTTGGGAGGAGGGAGATGTTTCATCACCATCCCAATCTATTTGGGTAAATTCAGCCCGAGTATTTGCTGTGATTTCGTGGGCAAAACTCACTGGCTGATTGGTGAATTGGTCGTTTTCAGCATATTGAGATAAAGTGCCGACTTGAGAAGTGCCGATTATGGGGTTTAATGGGACGGGTGAGATTGGAACTGGTGTGAAGTTCCAAAATCTGAACCATTTAAATCCCCATTGGGAAGAGTATATTGTCCCAATTTGGTGCTTAGTGAACCAGAATGTGCGGCTAATCCAACCTTACATCCGAGGGTTTGGGGGCCAGGTGATTGTTGGGCCTCGCTAAATTGGGGAGTCCCATCCAGATTGGAATTAACTCCAGCCAATTGGGAGGAGGGAGATGTTTCATCACCATCCCAATCTATTTGGGTAAATTCAGCCCGAGTGTTTGCTGTGATTTCGTGGGCAAAACTCATTGGCTGATTAGTGAATTGGTCGTTTTCAGCATATTGCGATAAAGTGCCGACTTGAGAAGTGCCAATTACGGGGTTTAAATGGGACAGGTGAGATTGGAACTGGTGTGAAGTTCCAAAATCCGAACCATTTGAATCCTCATTGGGAAGAGTAGATTGTCCCAATTTGGTGCTTGGTGAACCAGAATGTGCGGCTAATCCAACCTTACATCTGAGGATTTGGGGGCCAGGTAGCTGGGTATCGCCCCTCATGGAGGGAGCCAGAAACACGTCGTCAGCAATAATAGATGGGGCTGAATTAGCTGACACAATGGGGGAGGTGAATGTCTGGATGGGCTGAGTTGCATTCAACTGAGCAGACGCCATTAAAACAGCGTGGGTGATGGCCTCCTTGGTTGGAGGGGGCCCAGCGGGTTGGTGGGAGGCAGCACACACAGAGCTGTTAGGCGTGCAGGTTGCAGAAGTGCGATCAGGTGAACTGGCGCTAGTTGGAGTAGCTCCAGGTTGGGGGGTGGTGCCTGCTTTCATGGCTGCTGCTTGAGAGCGGGTGATTCTGGTTGACCCTGAGGTGGGTAACCGAGGGTTGCTTCGTTTGGGGTGTTGCTGGCTCGTTTGGCATAGCCTGCGGGTTCTTTTACGGGGTTTCCCGCCATATTTGCTAATAGTTTTCGTAAATCTCTTTAGTGGAGCTAAATTTCAGGCTGAATTGATTTTCGAAAAGTGATGCTTAGCAGAAAGAGATTCAGCAATTGCGCCCCTCTATGAGATTATCAAACTAGATTTAGTCTTGAATTGAATGGGTTGCAAAAGTGTTTGCAACGAGAAAGAAAAAGTTTTGTAACCTTCAATGATGAAGAGATGATTTGATCAAATTACCCTGATGGGAACTATTGAGTCTCACATCTTAATATTACCAATTTTGGAAACAACCAATTTTTTGAGCCATTCTAAAATATGAAGCAAAGCGCATTAAAGGAGCGCCATCATATAAACCAGATCTCAATTATCACAATACCATATTTTTAATCAAGAAATATATGGGGAAGTTACGACTACCTGCAACCCATAAGCAGGGACAGAAGAAAGGGCCCCAGGAAATCCAGGTTCAGGATTAATCGCCACAAGAATGAGCTTGCAGATATAGGATCTAAACTAAATAGACAAAACTTCTAAAGAGGCAATCAGATGACGCCTCACTAAGGGATTTTGAGAAGCCCCAATATAACTACCCGTATTCCCAAATTATTTATCAAACTTCATTCATTTTCTATTTTCATTTTCACTGGAAGTATAAAATACTTAACTTTTTTAATAAGAAAATTCTACAGAATCTCAGCTTATCCTTTATTTGTTTCTCTTATAGTGGTTTTATTTAATCTAATCGTCAGTAGCCAGTCTGTGATTAGCAGTTGATAAAAAGTACAGTAACCATTCTGAGATATGATATTTTTTGAATAAGACACTCAATTTTGCAGATATCATAGAGCTGCTCTGCCAGGGGAGAGGTTGGATTGGTTTCTGTTGAGTCCCAAGGTCCAACGTATAACAAACATTTCAGAGAGTGTCAACAAGATAATGTTATGGGTGCAAAAACTTTACCAAAGAAACCAATGATACAGTGCATAGCTTAAGAAGAAAATTTGCTCTATGAGGATGATTGTGATCTAAGCAAAGGTTGTATGGTGCATAATCTACCTAAAGTATACCCCCCTGAGCAGCGAGTCAACCTCATATGTTATGTGATACAAACTCAGCAAGCTGACTACAACCACCTTTTACCTCAACCATCTACTTCTTAGGCTAATGCCTCTGCTACCCACTTCCATCAGCAATCCTGCTGATATGTCTATTAAAATAAAGACTGTGATTTAGATTATTCTTGTTCCCTATGTGTCCATCAAATTTCCTTCTTTGCCCTTCAACTGCAAATTGGGTACTCAGTTACAAAGTGTAAGTTTGTGTTCAAATTAAAAGTCTAAGCGGTTATCAACACTGGATCACCAGTTAATGATATATCCTCTAAGCTGGTCAGTTAAGTCAAATTTGCACCCAACACCCCAACATAACGTTGAGTATGTAACGGGGCACATTACACTAGATCACTTGGCAATTATTAACCTTACCTTTTAGTTTAATACTTTCCTACAAACTCACCTGCTTTGGTCCATGAAATGCAAAGCTACAACTTGTTGTAAAGATTCATTTTTAAGTGAGCATTCTGGGGTTATATCCTATATGAGTCCTATTTACTATACTTGGGGTTCAGTTACCACATATTCTCCCTGCTCCTGTCATCAGGAAGGATATTCCCAAGGAAAGAATATGCCTTTTGGAGGATGACAGACCTTTATATCATATGGATTATCACATAGTAGGACCTCATGTAGAATGCTTCCTCTATCCTCAAAGCTCGAGAAGAAATACATTATTCACTCCATCTCAGGTATAGTACATGCTCTGAGCAAGTTTTGTAAATACAAGAATCCAAGTACACATTTTCCCCAGAAATATACTGAAAACTTGTGGCTAAATAACCAGTATGTCAAGGAGATACATCCCTGCCCAAGAAATTTTGATCAGGCCTATTAGAGACCACCTTGGGTTTTTTAGGTGTTCTGACCATAGCTCCTAGCATCATAGGGAAAAATGATCCTAAGCTTATCTTGTCTGCTGCATGTTGAAGAGTTGCATAGCATACATAAATTTGGTACCCATTTATATTTCTGACAAAAATCTTCCAACCATAGTCACCATCAAACAAAAACATTGACCCATAACTTATAAAATACTAATTAAAGGCCGCAGAAAAACATTTTTGCCAAATATTAGGCATTTTTCTCCTCTGTACCTTTTAACTTTGAAAAATGAATGGAGTAACTCATTTAGTAGATACAAGGGATACTCTACCCATACAGACCACTACTTATCAAACTCCTAGGTGGAAGAAGAAAATATTTATTTGAGTTAAAAAACTTCTAGAAGCAGCCTATTGAAGCCTTTGCAGAACCCTTGGGCCTCACCCTTGCTCCTTGTAAAAAAGAAATATGGGACCCATCACGTGATGAAAGATGATCATAAATAAAATTTAATCACTCAAAAAGCAGCAATACCTAACATAGGATTAATGATTTTATCAAATGCTGGTCAGTTCGCTTCTATTGTCAGAAATGACCTTAGCCAGTGGATACTGGCAGATAGATCTAGCCCTAAAGGATTTATCTAAAAGACTATCATCCCTAAATTGTTATTGTTTGAAATTATTTAAATGATGTAGGGGCTATCAAATGCCCCTACAAAATCTAACAAGCCATGGATGGCATTCCGGGGGATCTGGAAATGTACTGCGTCATGAAAATATTTATACAATATCAACGTCTTCTACCAAATTTTTAGCTCCCATATCAATCAACTGCGGTAAGTTTTATAGTATCTAAACACAGATTTTTTAGAATTAAATCCATTCAAGTGCAGCTTTACCAACAAGAAAATAGTTTTTAGGCTAAAAAGTTAACAAAAGAAGGAATCATAATCATTGCCAGGTAAATTCATCATTTTATAATTCTCCGCCTACCTTAAAATTTATGGGAAATTCAGATTTTTTAAAATGGTTGGTTACTACTGCCAATTTATTTCCAATTTGCCAATCTTATGTAACCCTGGTCTAACTAATACTAAGTAATGTACCCTTTCACTGGAAATTATCGTAACAGGAGTCCTTTGATGCAATAAGACTATCACTAACTAAAAATCCTGTAATAATGCACCCCAAAATTTGTTAAGCCCCTCTTGCTCTTCACTGACGCTAGCAATGTTGATGTTGATGTCATTCTGGCGCATCACAACAACAACTAAGTAGACCATCATATTATGTACTTATGTATAACTCTGTCTAAAGCCAAAAGAAATTATATTCATCACTTAACGTGAGTGTTTGGCTGTAATATCTGCATTATCTAATTACTTTTATTTATGGGATGCATTTCATGCTAATAACTAATCAAGCCTCTTTCACTGGCTGTAAAAAGATCATGACCCTGATGGCTGACTGACCTGGTGGGCCCTACAATTACAAACTATGGATTCTTGATTTAATTTTCCAGGCACAATACATCAAAATGCCGATGGCTTTTCAAAATTGCTGGTATTGACTGTTTTATCTGCCAATTTAGACTTCTTGCATTATCTCCTCTGTCATTCTGATATGTGGTTATTAAAGACCACATATTTATAGTGATCCCAAGAGGAGAGCAATTAACACACAGATAACTAATGGGATGTTGTATATAATAGTAAAGATTAATTGCTTCCCAAAATTTATCAGACTGATCAGACTGACTTTGTTATGGAGGGTCACACCACCAGCAAGCATGTTGCTGTATAAAAGGCCCATCATTAGTTAAGGCCCTGATATTTCTGGGATGAAATTTTGACGTAATTCAAGATTTTTTGTATTCCTGCACTACTTGTCAACAGCATGACAAGCCCGATATGAGATTTCAACATCAAGTCATTGTGCTTCATCCCTTTTTCACATGTAGCAATGTCGTCATAGGTCTTTTTCCCACAGCAGTCCATGCCTATTGGTATATAATTTGGCTATCAACCACCTCACCAAAAGGATTGAGGCTATATACATACCTATGGCCACTGCCCGGGAAACCACCCATTTACTGTATCAGTATCTCTTCACACATGATGGTAGCCTGAGGGTGCTCATATCCTATAATGGTCTAAATTTCACTTCAGCGGTTTTTCAGTAATTTCCAACTCTATAAAACACCCAATAAAGCTTTTTTCAGTAACCTATAGCCCTTCTAAGAATGGAGCTGCAAAGATAGTTAATGGCACTTTGTTTCCACTCTATGAAAGATGGCTTCTACTGATTTGTTACAATAAAACCAATTCCTAACAAGTTCTCTAATTGCTTATTGGTTCATCTACCACAGTTTAATAGATATGTCCCCTTTCATGGCACTTATGTTAAGGAACCCTCGTACCAACTAATCTAAAACCCATTCCATTTTCAGCAACTCTTGAGACTTCTGAGATCACCTTAATAGCTCTTACAGATGATTTTATCTGTTTGCGGTCTATAGCCATGAATTCCTTAATGTATACCACAACCTGAGAGACTAATCAAAGCATCTTACAATGCCTTCCCTGATGGTGTATCAACTGGGATACTTGGTAATGTTTGACTGTCATCAAGCCATAGCAGGAACTAACAAGCTTGCTAACGCATGGCCCATCCGAAATAAAATTTCATAAATGTGGTTTAAATACTATACTAATGTTGAATATGGTATGGTCATTAAATGCGTACGTGGGAGATTCCTTAAGCTTTTATTAACCTCTGACAGGATCCTGAATGGGGTACTGTTGGAAGTTAAACTGCAAATGAAAATGAATTTTTTAATCTTTAAGTTATATCCTTAATTCAACCCAATGCTTTAATCCCTGATAATGAAATTCCAGAGGTGCCACCCTCTGAATTAACAGAAAAAAAGATGAAAGATCAAGAGTCACCTAAAACTAAGCTGCCAAAGAGACAACTATGGATTTTCCAGA
The DNA here is from genome assembly GCA_022478985.1 of Massospora cicadina. Classification (NCBI taxonomy): domain Eukaryota; kingdom Fungi; phylum Entomophthoromycota; class Entomophthoromycetes; order Entomophthorales; family Entomophthoraceae; genus Massospora; species Massospora cicadina. The sequence continues at coordinate 236,640 of JAKSZP010013193.1, forward strand.
AGACTACAATGGCACAAAGAATGTTGTCTCATCCTCCATCTATTCCTGAAACTCAAAGGATCATTATTGTGAGTTTATAAATGGAACATCATGGACTCAATAAAACCCATTACCCTATAAAAATCAAAAGTTTCAAAAAACACTATTATTTTTCGCTTATATATGTTATAAAATAGCTTCATATTCATAGGACTTTGCTAAGGTTATTCAGCAAGCCTTAGCCAAAAAAGTAATTCTAGCCTCTTGCTGCACTTTCATTTTAAAGACAACCAACCCACCTCTAAGCATTTTTTAACCCAGTCATTCTCAGCCCTGCTATCCACAGTGCCAACAGTCTCATTAAAGGATGGCAAACGCTGCGTGACGATTATGGAATGAATGGGGTTCAAATTGAAGGATAGATATTAACGCATTGATAATTGATTGCTATCATTTGTTTAATTTAAATTTAGTTAAAAAAGATGAAAAGTCCAGTATTCTAATTTGATTCAACAATTCTTTAATAAAGCATCTCCCTTGACTCAACTCACATTTTAACAGGCTCTCTTAGGTAGGAGTTTGTTTTTTGTAGTGGTGCCTTGAAGTTAAGCATGAACCTGGCTGATAAGTCTCCCATTAGACAATTGCTTGATGGCATAGACATCAAGCGACAACAACTCTAAGATTCATATGGTCCCTTCTGTAGTGTAGACATTTTATGAGTTCTTTCCAATCCATGAGCATAGCAGTAAACTTTAGATCACCTTTCATGAAAATATGTAGAGTTCCTATGTACTTGTCATCCTGATTTTCTAGTTTATTTTCTGAGATAAGGCCACTTTATAAGATCAGTTTAAAACTTTGATCAGTGACCTAACAATTGTAAAAAATACTCTTCTGATTAGGTCTCATCCTCATAATCTAATATAGGATGCAACAAGGGAGGCAAGTCAGATGTTTATTATAGAGTAGCTAAAAATGGTAAGAATCCCAATGTGCTATGCTAGTTAAAGTTGTAGTCAATTAACATTGATACAAATTAGAGGTTCTTTTGCAAAGGGGAAGCGGTGGCAAACTTATGGATATTCCTTTAACGCTTCAATGGTACTATTAACAATCCTGTAAAATCTTAGTGATAAAGAGTAGTTATACCCCCTGATACCCATGAGCTTATTTAGTTTAGCATTACCCTAGAATTATGCTGAGAGCATATCAATTAAAATAATATGAAAACACCTATGCTGGATATCATTCCTCTCAGCGTAACTTTCTAAGCAAGACTATACGGATTAAAAAGTAAAACCTAAGTGCCCGCCATAGTTTCGCTCTGATGTCTTTGGATTCCCCAGTGGCTGCCCCAGTGTGGGACAGCAGCAAAACTCCCCTGCCATTTTCTGTCTAACAGGAAAATTCCTTCAGACTGGCTTGCCCAGTCATACCAAACCCCTGGAATGATTAATTTCTCCCAAGGATCTTGACGCCCACCTTGCTTGGACTTAAGAAGTTCCCCTTTGCCCCCTGGTGCTCCCCCAGAGCAACATAAATTGTGACCTTCAGGTCAACTATGGGAAACTTTTCCCTTACCACAACCAAGACATTATCCAAATGGCTCAGGTGGTGATGACATCAACCTGTTTCAATGACTTCCGCCCCTATAAGGGGTATTTTGATCTCAGCTTCACCTGTGAAGCCAATGCCACCTCTGCGGCAACTGTGCCCCTTGCTTTCCAGGGTACCCCTCTCCCCACAATTTAAACCCTACTCCCAGCGGATACCACTTTGGTGGTTCAGTTCACTGATTTGCCCACCCACCTTCCCCTGAGGTGCTCCACCAGGAGCTGATTGAAGGTTTGGCAGCCTATGGCTCTAACCCCATCTTGCAATTTGTGTCCCAAATGGGGCCAAACGCCTCAATGGGCCTCAAGCGTATGTCATGATCAGCCCTGAAGCAAAAAAATTGCCCCATTAATTTCCCCTCACGCTGCTATCCCCTCTGCCCCTGACCATCCATTTTGGACCCGCGTTGAGGTCTGATGGATGTTCTGTCCATCCTGTTTCGAGCTGGACCACTTAAAATGCAAATGCCCATCCTTAACTGCTCCTAACGGTGATGATTTTTGTCTGACAGTCACCAATCCACAACTCACCTCACGCCAGTTCCAGCATGGAGTACAATCCTACCGCCCCCTCCCCCAAAGCCTGTTGCTGTAGCTGCACCTGTTGCCACCAATTAGCCTCCACCTCACCTCAGTGCCACACATGATTCCTCCACTCAAGCACAGAATTGGACCCAAATTTGATCCAATGAATCCTCTAACAAATCAACCAATCCTCAACAATACTTAAATTCCCCTATTGCTACAACCAGAACCCATGGGAGTTCTTGGATAAAAAACGAATCAGGCAATATCATTGAAAAACCATCTCTTTAAGTCAACCAGTTCTGTAATGTAAAATGGGACGCAGAATTCCCCCCTCATTTATATGCCAACAGCCAAATGCCAAATCATTCTACAGTGACCACCAGATTGCAGTAGAAGCAGCTGCCACACCATATTGCCATCCCCTCCGCAAAGCTGCCACCAAATCAGTGGCGATGTTCACAGGAGGAATTCCACATCCTGTAATCCCCAAAAATCTTACTCCAAAAATTAAGATTAATATAAATCAATTGCACAAAAATGTCAATGACGCTATCCAGAACGTGGAAACTGTAGCATAGATTCCAAAAGCTAAGATTACCTGAACCAATATTGCCACGTTTGTTAAACTACCAGACTCCTAGATTAAAGCTGAAAAAGCTTTAGCCGAATATATCACTGCCATTTTTATGGTTGGCAATTTCTTGGAGGTACCAATCATTAAAGATATTGAACCACATGCCACCAATGCCCTGACGCCCTTGCTATCCGCCTTGACATGCACCCTACTCTGGAATGAGTAATCTGCTGCCAAAGATGAGCCCCCAACACCCCCTCCCCTTCTGCCATGGAGGGATAAGCGGTCTCCACTGCCCACCTGGTTGGTTGTTTCGTTAGGTGTGTTTCACTCAATCCATTAATTTTGGGCGTTTTGTTTGAATCAATTAGTTACATTAGTGTTTAGTTTTAGTTTTTAGTTTGTAATGTCCATCCCCTGGTCAGCTTACTTCAGTTAGATAAAAGACACCAATGACAATGGATAGTCTTCTATAGTAAAAGTAGCATTAGTGAGTGATTCAATATCACAAATGTTCTTAGCCTCAACCCCACAAAGTCAATGTAAGGTTCTTGGTCCCAGCTATCAAGCTGAATAATGCCTTTCTCCCCTTTATAACAAAGAAGGTGTCAATCAAAGGTTCTCCCTCTTAACCGATTCACTGATTTAGGCACACCCTAGATGAGATATGGGTAGCACTTTTCCCACCATGCTTCCCTCCCCAACTCCCTGTGTAATACTCAGACCTAAAGCAACCATTAACTCTGAGGCCACAGGAAAATACTTTCAGAAAGTTTGCCAGCTCTATATAGAGCTTAAGAACTCTGATAAGATGGTCGTTACAAGGGCTAAACTGCTCCTCTAACAGAGAAGAATTAGGGGCGCCATCAATAGAAATATATTTGATATCTGATTTATCTTTATGTAAATATTTTTATCTAATGAATCCGTATTTTTCAGATCTGAAATGGAAAATACTATTAGAAGGATTAAATTTGTCAAGTTTAATTAACGCTAAAATGAAATCCAACATATGAAACAGGGTTAAACCCTTCCAAAAAAATGGAATCATTGACATTAATGATATTATATGTATAACTGGTCATATAATCCTTATGTATATTACTTTAAGAATGATAATCATCTCAACTTGGGACATCACTGTTCACCTAAGCATCCCCTAACATCTGTTCAACCCTAAAACCTATCACCCTTTAATGGTAAGGAGTTTGGTTATTAATTTATTTAATTTCCAGTATAAAGGTTTTCTCTAGATAGCTTCAGCTTTTAAACTAATTTTTTAATTCTTTTTAATGGAAATTGCGGTTCCTGTTAGTCTATAGTTTTAAGACATGAAAAGGGTTCACTTATTTCTTACAACTAAAAAAACTAGTATGTGACAATTTCGTCCATATTGTGAAAACTACTCCTCCAATATGACAAGGAGCCTTATCCACATATTCCATGATTCTTGATAAGGCGCCGCTAGGTAGCCTGTGCCTTTATTTTAGTTGCTGAAGTTTTCACATTCACAGGCATGATTTTCTTATGACGCAACTTATCGTAGCAGTCAAGTGCTCAATGCAACAATAACGTATTGATGGCTAAAAAAGCTGACTGGTAAAGGTCTAGTAACATCAATTAAGATTGTGTAAAAAGACCAATTGGGTTTGACTAATTAATATGCGGTGGAGTCCTATAAGGGCTGTTGCCACTCACACTCATGACATTTCACTAAGGTACCCTGAAAATGAAGTCTCAGAGACTCCTATTGTTAACTCAGTTGGACTTACTATATGGTCTTATTCAGTCCACCATGGCCAACACTCTGATGGGATTTCATAACTATGAAAGGTTGCTTAATTGAGGCTGGGTAAATGGCATCTTAGACCATCAATTACAATTATGTAGATTGTCCCAAAAAATTTTTTTGTATTATTTATTAATTTGTTTAAGGTGTACCCAATAGTAGGTTGCTCATTGTTGTAACTGAAAACATCGTTTTCTTAGATAGTCGGTCAACAAAAGAATATAGGGCAGAAACAATATTATTTGGATAGTCTATTGGCAATCTAAAGAGAACACAATTGATGACACTATGTTTTGTAGTCCAGAAGCTTCAGCGTCAATCAAGTTAAACGTCTTTTGAGTTCTTTAATATTATATAGCCATTGCATAGAGGCTTGATTGGTTTTAAATTTAAATTTATTGCGGGGAAGGCTGACCATGGGATGGACACTTCCGAATATGACTAAGGAAAGATAAACTTAGTACCAGGGGGGCACCCCAGAGAAGCGATGCTATCTCTTGTTGCCAGCGGGAACGCCACTTATGGGGAGGGGGAGGGAACGTGTGAAGGGGCCGTAGCCACTATTGAGCACGTGTGGAGGAAGGGGTCTGATTTGATGAACCAGACTGGGAACCAGGAGGAGACCAGCTGTCGGCGACGCGGTGGGAGGTATCCAAACATCCACGCTTGAAAGTTGTCCACCAAATGAGACCGGGATCTTTGGACAGCTTCTGGGAGGGTGGGGTGGAGTCTGCGATGGCATCCAAGACAATAGTGTGGATAGTCCACATGGCGATTGCAACCACCAGAGCATGGAGGGAGGGTGGGAGGGGGAGGCCATTGATGAAGCAAACACATCTCTTGACAGACTGAAAGGATGCGTTTGATCCTGGCCTAGCAGATGTTGGACTTCGCGCCATATCACTTTAGAGGTGGGTCACTTCTCCAGGCGGTGGAACAGCGTTCCATACTGGCCACACACGACACAGGATGAGTGTAAAGCGTTAGAGCGCTCAGCTGTACGATACACCCGCCTCAGGCAGCGCCACACATGGGAGCGGACTTGAGGCTGCAACAGAGGATGGTGTGCGTATTTCCAGATAGTCTTTTGGGTCTCAGTGGAATAAGGGATGTCCATCATGTCCAGGTAGTCCACCCTGGATAGGACTTGGGGTCGAATGGGGATCACGCCATCATGGATGGGTAGCCCCTGTACCTCTTGTGTGAACTGAGGAGAGGGGCGGCCTCTTCAGGTTGTATGTCCACTAATAAGAATTCTCCACTCTGCGCTTCGCATGGAGAGTAGGATTCGTTTGTAGTGGGTTTTGGTCCCGTGAGGACCTGTGGCTGATGTGTGTGATGCAAGGTATTTCATCAGGGAGTGGGGGTTTAATGGATTGTTGAGGCCCAAGGCTCGGGAGAAGTTGGAGCAGGCCGCGCGGGACCAGTGTTGTGATGGGAGTGTAGGAGCGGTGATGGCCGCGATCCAGGTGCCCAGGATCTTGGCAGCATGGGCTTTGAAGTCAAGCAGGCCCATGCCACCTTGATGATGAGGGCCAAACATGACCTCCAGCCTTACTGGTGGAGGGCGGCCTGACCAAAGCCATCCTTGCAGCAAAGCATACATGGATTTGAAGAAGCTTGGGGAGAAGAGGATGGCGTGGGCTCCGAACCAGACTTTGGATAGGAGCATAGAGTTGGCAAGAACAACCCTGCCAGTGAGGGTAGTAGGGTGGGCTCTGAGAGAGGCGATTCGCTTCGTCACGTTGTCCAGTATATGGCCCTCCATTACTGCTGACGCGTATCCTCCTGCCTCCAACCACACGCCCAGATGGCGTACCAGTCCTATGGTAGGTCGCGGCACAAAGGGGAGCACCAGTGGAGCGTTGTGTTTTGAGTTAGTAAGGCATGGACTTGGGCGAGCAGCTGGGCTGGGTTGGGAACTACTTGCTGGGGCCCAGCAGTTCTGAAACCGACCAAGGAGGATGATTTCGGTTTTGGAAGCGTTCAGTGCCGCGTTGCTTACCCGGGAATATTCCTGGATGAGGGCTTCAAGCGCGCGTGCATCTTTGTTATTAGACACCCCCACCACACAATCATCTGCAAATGCCATCATCTTGACTGGGGTTTGGCCTGGCACATGGACCCCAGTGAGGTGGGCATTCACATTTCGCAGTAGTGGGTCAAGGCTGAAGTTGTATGAGAGTGGGCTGAGGGGGTCCCCTTGTCGCAGGCCCCTTTGAGGGCGGACTACTTCCGTTAGGAAGCCTGGGCCACGCACTGCCATTGTCACAGATTCCGTGAGTAGCATCACCCAGTTTATGAAGCGGGGGGTAGGCGGAATTGATGGAGTCAGGCCTTAAGGTATTCCCAGTTTACTCTATAATATGCCTTTTGTTGGTCCAAGAATACAAGTGCCCCAGAGGCTGTGGACTGACACACATTAGCCACAGAGTGCACGTTATCCCAAATCGACCTTCTGGGGATGAAACTGAATTGTTCTGGGGAGATGGTGGCAGATGCTACAGTCCCTAAACGGTTAGCCATGATTTTTGTTAAAATTTTGGTGTCTGTGTTTGTTAGAGAAATGGGGCGCCAGTTGTCTAAGTCAAGCTTATCCCCTTTCTTTAAGAGTGTGACAGTAAAGGGCTCATATTCTCATGGTAGAAGGCGCGTTTCCAACAGGCTTTGGTTGAGTGAGGCTAGCAGCAATGGGGATATATATTTGAAATATTTTTGTAGAACGCATATGGAATGCCATCTGGGCCTGGGCTATTTTTGGTTTGGTGCACCGCGTATGGCTGTCCATAATTTGTTCAGAGTAATTAAATTCATTATTTCCGGGTATCAGAAGATGGTGCAGATATGAGCTTGGTCAAGAAATTCTGCCATTTCGGCCAGCTGAATTGGTTCAGCTCGGTATAACTTGGAGTAATATTTTTGCATTTCAATTGCCACTTTGGCCAGTGTGTCCGCAATGGAATTATCTGATCTTCACACCTGTGTGCAGGCCACGCTCTGGCGTGGTGCAAAAATTTCTTTAAAGAAGTATGCGGTGCACTTGTCGCCTTTAGTGATGCATGTGGCCCTGTATTGGACACAAACCCAATGTTTGTGTTGCCTTTTGAGTGCGTTGAGGTGGGCGGCTGCCTCCGCCCACTTCTGGCCCCATGCAGGGCTGTATCCTGTGGCTGGAATGTTGGACTCCAAGTGTGCCAATTCTGCCAGAGCGTGCGAGATAACTGTCGATGTGGCTTGTGAGCATCTGGAGGATAGATGGCGAGAGTGGCGGATGGTGTCCTCTTTGAAAGTTGCCCATGTGGAAATGGGGTCCATGCAAAACGGTGCAACAAACAATTTTGCCAAAGTTGCCTCTTCCACCCACATGGAAAATCCTGGCGACGCAAGCTTGGGGGGCGGATTTTGTACCAATGTGGGGCCTTTGCAACTGTGACGGTTAAGTGGTATGTTATCAAGACCAGTCGGTGGTCGGAGAATTCTATTTTCATTGTTTTGAAGTGGGAGATGTGGGGTTGGAATTTCGCCGGCGTTAGAATAAGGTCGATGTGGGTCATGGACCTTAATTGGCCCTTGTGGATGTGGGGACATGTCATGTTTTTGAGCAGTGGGGCATGTCATGGCTGCGCATCCATTAACCCAAGGGTGGCTTTTAGAAAGCGTAGTTCTACATGACCCTGTGGGGCGTGGGGTTAGGGTGGCCACCAGTCCATTGGTGAGGTTAGCCAACAGTTCATGTCGCCAACTAGGAAAGAATCGGGGGGTAGTGGGAGGGATTTGACTGATGAGAAAAATTCCCAACGCTCATGTGCACCGTTTGGGGCGTAGATGTTGATGATTGTGTGTGCAACATCGGCCCACGAGAAGGTGACAACGAGCACTCGGCCATTTAGGAATGTTTCTGAGGATGTAAATTTGAAAAATTATTTTCAAATTAGCACCCCACAGTGCTTTGACCAAAAGGATAGGGATGGGAGGAGCATTATTTTCCAAATTTCCTTGGAACCACGTGGACAGTGGGACTCCTGGATGGCCAGGATATCCACAGGTAAATTGTGCTGTAAAAACTCAGTTTCCTAGCCCGGGATGGGGAGGCCTTAAGTCCGGTGATATTCAGTGTCCCTAGAGTGAAGATTTCCCCCATCGCACCTTAGGTGTGAGGGGGTGGGCCCCTGGCCCACCAGCCTCTTCAAGGTCCCCACGGGCTTTCACAGCAGCGTGGGTGTTAGCAGCAACGCTATTGGGGTTTTTGTTAATTTTTATGGAAAGAGTCGCATTGGCTTTGGCCTTTGCTTTTTGTTTTCCTGACAGGACGAATTTTTTGCGGTGCGGATAAGTTTGGTGCACCGTCAAGTGGGGCAAAAAAATTTTCAGTTGGGATAGGTCCCAAGTCAGTTTTGACCGGAGCTTGGGTGCAGCGATTGGGTGAGATCAAATCTCCCATCGGATCCTCAGATTGAGTGGCTCGCTCGGCATGGGCCTCCCAATCTGATTGGGTGTTGGATTCCTGAGTCACTTCTGCCATGAAGGTCTCCATGTCCTCCTGGCGTTGTGAGTATGGGATGGTGGTGGTGGCCTTAGCCGCTTCCTTGGCCGCAGCCCTATAGGCCTGCTTGGCCTTCTTCCACTCCTGTGGGGAGATGGGCTTTACCAATAGGTAGCAGCCTTGTGCTCCCCACGGGAAAGCCTCCTTGGTGCTTGCAGTTGGTTCATAGTGTGCCTCTCCGCTGGCCATAGCCACCGAGGGATGCTATTGGAATGTGACGCCCTCCTTGATGGGGCATGCATGCGCTTTATGGCTGAATGCATCACAGTGGGTGCAAATGGGGGGCGCGCTGTCCACGGTTACCCAGAATGGGTGGGTGGTATGCCCTGCGATGTCAATAAAGGTGGAGTGCGGGATCTGGGTTAGGTCCTTCACAATCTCCTCAGTTGGGGTCAGAACTGTGATGGCTTTGCTGGTGCACAGGTGTGGCATCAGCGTGAAACGTTGCATTTTGAAAGATTGTATTTCACCGTATATGGTGAGACCATCTTTCAGGTGTTGCTCCAAAATGTCACGTTTTACCATAGTAGGCAAAAAGTCAAACGTGAGGAAAATTTGGTTTGATTTTATCCATCTGGTGCATTTGGTTTTAATGACCCATTGCCCTTCGGGGAGGTCGACCACTATGCGCACCACTGCAGCCTCGTCTGCTGCTATTTTGCTTTCAAAACCTAGGTCCAGCCAACCGCGTGACATGGAGTGAGGTGCAACGTACACCGCGGTCAGGAAAATTTTGTGTACATCTTCACAAAATTTTTCCCATAAGGCCGTTTTTTGGATGTCCAGATACACACATACTCCAAATTCCACCGACGAAAGTGGCTGGGAGTGTGGCATGTTGATGTACTTGTTGCATCATGCTTGCCACATGAGTATCTCTGGGGAAATTGTGACCGCCAGTTTTTTGAGATTTTTTTCTATTCCACCAGATTCTCCGGGGCGTTTTCAAATGTTAGAGGCTGCGGGCCTTCCGCCTGCTCCTCTTGCCTTGCTTGCCCAACTGCTCCCAGACATGAGCGCAGACTAATCTCCTCTGTGAGATTATCAAACTAGATTTAGTCTTGAATTGAATAGGTTGCAAAAGTGTTTGCAACGAGAAAGAAAAGTTAGGCTTGATTGGTTTTAGACAATTAAACTTTTGACTACATGAGAAAAGTGTTCTGGAAATGAACAAGTTAACTATTAAGTAAAATCACCAGTATGAATTTCAAAGATACTTATTATGTCATAGTAATACTTCTACTCCTAATCCCTGACTGAATAACTTTAATTTTAGATCTCAAACTCCATTAAACCTCCAGTGAATTAACCCAACTCCCTGCGAAGTCCGCCCAAGCACTGCTGTCAATTAAGTGCTAACGTCTAAGAAAAATCCCTCCTATTTATAGACTTGAAGGGAGTTCATGGAGGTGCAAATATTTTACTAACCATTAAGTCACTAGAACTCTGGTGATTGGCTGAACTAAAACATTTTCTTGATG